>ONZH01003311.1:0-57655 GCA_900303285.1 Rhinella marina
TTATACATTTTTATTCATTTATTTTTATTTTTTATTTTTTATTTTATACATTTTTTTCATTTTTCTCATTTTTTATTGTTTTCACCTTACGTTTTTACCAGCGCTGGACATATTATATATTATGAAGTTAATTATTGTATAAATGTTATTATTATTTATATGATTTACCAGAATTAGGTTTTTTATATATACTCTTTACTATCATTCTCATAGGTGCCACACATATAGGTGTCACCCTCACTGATAGATTGCCTTATCTATATAATGATACAGAAGAAACAAATGTAAAGTGAGTGCTCATCACCAATTTGTTTACTTTGATCTGAGGTCTGATGGGGGCACAGTGGGCTGATGTGAGGTCTGGTGGGGCCACAGTAGGCTTTTTTTATTTATTTTTTTAATATTTTTACTAACATAAGAAAATCGAGATTTAAATCGTGAATCGTCCAAAATTTAAAAAAAAATCGAGATTTTTTTTTTTTGGCCATATCGCCCAGCTCTACCTGAAACAGGTGTAGAAAATGGTAAATGAGATGGCACATGCCATCCCCTTCCTCACCAACGCCTTGCCCGCAATTTTAGACCTGGCGTAAGTGGGGAGAATCCACAGATTGCGGTGCAATAAGCTGTTGTGCTATAAACTGCACCTGAAATAATCCTAATTTAGGCATATTTCAGATTCATAAATGATCCCAAAGTAGCTACATTAGTTTATTAGAGTGAATTGTGTAATATTCACTAATCAGTATCCTATGGAGCATTACATTGATATGGTACAAATAAATAATAAAGAAAAATATATGCTAAAATGTTAACAGTCCCCAGAAAGATTGTAGAATCTGCATTGCATGATTATATTTTTCCACACACAGAGGCCCTACAATGGGGAATTACAGATCCATTGGCACACTATATTACATTGTATCATTCCCTCATATGAAACTATTGCTATAAAGGGAGAATATTTCTCTAAAATGCAGGCACTGTGAGGTATAGTACTGTACAAGCTGATATGGACAAGAAATATCCTTAATATGACCTTGTACAGTGTAAGCGTGTGAAAAAATGACCAGGCAAATGACCTACACCAATGCAAGGATGGCACAGGTGGAGACCAGGGCTTGGTAGATATAAAAAAGAACAAGCTCTATAGACTTTTTCTAATACCTTCTTCTATACTCTAGGTCCACTTGGTAACAGGCAGTTCTCTATACTCCACTGCATTAGGTGATTACCACTGGTAACAGGCAGTCTCTATACTCCACAGTGATTACCACTGGTAACAGGGCAGCTCTGCTATACTCCACAGGTGGATTACCACTGGTGGTCTCTACAGGTGATTACAGTCTCTATATACTTCAAGATGATTACAACTGCAACAGACAGTCTATCATGCTCCACAGGTGATTACCACTGGTAACAGGGCAGTCACTATGCTCCATAGGTGATTACCATTGGTAACAGGGCAGTATACTCTACAGATAATTAACACTGGTAACAGGGCAGTCTCTATACTCCACAAGTGATTACCACTGGTAACAGGACAGTCTCTATACTACATATGTGATTACCACTGGTAACAGGACAGTCTATATACTCCACAAGTGATTACCACTGGTAACAGAACAGTCTATATACTACATGTGTGATTACCACTGGTAACAGGACAGCATACTGCACAGGAAGACGTACATAGAATTAATTTGGCCCCATAGCAGGAATCTGAATTGGGCCCCCATGTTCCTTCCCAAGCCCCTCTGACTACCCATCCCTGGTCCCTCCCACCCTTTACCCCAGCCCCTCCCCTCACTCACCCATATACAGTGCCCTAAAGTAGGTACATTGCACATTACTACTGTTTTTGGGGGGTGCTTACGAAACAACATGTACACATTGAGTGACATTAGTAGGTATAATGTACTATATAGCACTACCGCCTAAGCCCGCGTTCACATTACTGTAGTTTTCCGTTCTTCTGATCCGTCAGAAGAAAAAAAACAGATCCTGTATTTTAAGCATCGGTTATGCTCATTTATGAATATTTTTGCATCCATTTTAGCCATTTCCATCTGAGATGCGTTATTTTAGATGGGAAAAAAACATAAAACTTTGTGTAGAACTTTTTTTTACATAAAAAAACAGATCTCAGACGGAAATAGCTAAAGAGGATGCAAAATGTGCATAACTGAGCCTAACGGATGCTTAAAATACAGAATCTGTGTTTTGTTTATTTAACTCGTCTTCTGACGGATCAGAAGAACGGAAAATGGAACAGTGATGTGAACCCGGCCTAAGGCTTCATTCATATCTCGGGTGACTATCCGGCAAGCTGATCCGACAGAGAGCATTTCGCCAGAGTTCAGCGGATCCAGCATTACTAGATTCTACTGTTCACCAAGGATGCCCAACCTGAGCCCACCAGCTGTTGCAAAACTACAACTCCTAGCATGCCTGGACAACCTACAGCTATTAGGGCATGCTGGGGGTTGTAGTTTTGAAACAGCTGGAGGGCTACAGGTTGAGCTTTCCTGCCATGGACTATGGCAGACTACCAGCAGGTTTTCGGCCTGATAAAAACTGTTCTACTGGTGAAGGGTAGAATCCAGCAATGCTGGATCCGGTGAACTCTGGCAGGATGTTCTCTACCAGATACTGTTCACCAGAGATGTGAACGAAGACTAAGGGCTATTTCACACGAGCGGATTCAGTCCGAGAAATCCGCAGCGTGTAGGAGAGCCAAGCCCCGTTCTGGACAGAAGAGGCACGGAGCAGTAACATGATTGATAATGCTCCGTGCCTCTCTGTGATCTTTTTACTACAAAATCATAGTGACAACTTTATCTCACTGTGATTTTGTAGTAAAAAGATTACAGAAGAGGCACGGAGCAGTATCAATCATGTTACTGCTCCGTGCCTCTGCTATCCTGAACGGGCTTGGCTCTCTTAACACGCAGCGGATTCCTCGGACGGCATCCGCTCGTGTGAAAGAGCCCTAATACCGCATCAAAGTGCAATGATCAAAATGACTTTAGAGCTGAACCCGGACATATCCCCTTCTTCTCCACTCAGCCCGTGACATGAGCATCGGAGCATTTCCCTTGCGATGCCCTCAATCTGGAGAATTTTTCTGGAGATCCGGTGACGTCACGGATTCTGCTGAAAAAAACCTTGCCCGCACAATTCAGCACAGGAAAGGGTAGAGCAATGGAACATGAAATCTTCTGATGTTCATATCAAGGTGCTGAGTGGGAAGAAGGGGAATATGACACGCCCTTTAAGAGTCACAGTCATAACTAGTATTGAGCAAACTTGTGTTTTCAAGTTCGGGCGTACAAGGTTCAGGTTATCTAAGAATTCCGTAAGGATTCCTCTACCATAGACCAGAACAGGAATTCTCGGACGGCATGCACCACAGAAGCATATAAGAGGTATTCCGTCATAAGAGGTATGCTCATTTATGATATTTTTGCATCCATTTTAGCCATTTCCATCTGAGATGCGTTATTTTAGATGGGAAAAAAACATAAAACTTGTGTAGAACTTTTTTTTACATAAAAAAACAGATCTCAGACGGAAATAGCTAAAGAGGATGCAAAATGTGCATAACTGAGCCTAACGGATGCTTAAAATACAGAATCTGGTTTTTGTTTATTTAACTCGTCTTCTGACGGATCAGAAGAACGGAAAATGGAACAGTGATGTGAACCCGGCCTAAGCTTCATTCATATCTCGGGTGGACTATCCGGCAAGCTGATCCGACAGAGAGCATTTCGCCAGAGTTTCAGCGGATCCAGCATTACTAGATTCTACTGATTCACCAAGATGCCCAACCTGAGCCCACCAGCTGTTGCAAAACTACAACTCCTAGCATGCCTGGACAACCTACAGCTATTAGGGCATGTGGGGGTTGTAGTTTTGAAACAGCTGGAGGGCTACAGGTTGAGCTTTCCTGCCATGGACTATGGCAGACTACCAGGCAGGTTTTCGCGCCTGATAAAAACTGTTCTACTTGGTGAAGGTAGAATCCAGCAATGCTGGATCCGCGTGAAACTCTTGGCAGGATGTTCTCTACCAGATACTGTTCACCAGAGATGGTGAACGAAGACTAAGGGCTATTTCACACGAGCGGATTCAGTCCGAGAAATCCGCAGCGTGTAGGAGAGCCAAGCCCCGTTCTGGACAGAAGAGGCACGGAGCAGTAACATGATTTGATAATGCTCCGTGCCTCTCTGTGATCTTTTTACTACAAAATCATAGTGACAACTTTATCTCACTGTGATTTTGTAGTAAAAAGATTACAGAGAGGCACGGAGCAGTATCAATCATGTTACTGCTCCGTGCTCTGCTATCCTGAACGGGGCTTGGCTCTCTTACACGCCAGCGGATTCCTCGGGACGGCATCCGCTCGTGTGAAAAGAGCCCTAATACCGCATCAAAGTGCAATGATCAAATGACTTTAGAGCTTGAACCCGGACATATCCCCTTCTTCTCCCACTCAGCCCGTGACATGAGCATCGGAGCATTTCCCTTGCGATGCCCTCAATCTGGAGAATTTTTCTGGAGATCCGGTGACGTCACTGGATCTGCTGAAAAAAACCTTGCCCTGCACAATTCAGCACAGGGAAAGGTAGAGCAATGGAACATGAAATGCTCTGATGTTCATATCAGAGGTGCTGAGTGGGGGAAGAAGGGAATATGACAACCCCTTTAAGAGTCAAAGTCATAACTAGTATTGAGCAAACTTGTGTTTTCAAGTTCGGCGTACAAGGTTCAGGTTATCTAAGAATTCCGTAATGGATTCCTCTACCATAGACCAGAACAGAATTCTATGACGGCATGCACCACAGAAGCCTATAAGAGGTATTCCGTCATAAGAGGTATGCTCATTTATGAATATTTTTGCATCCATTTTAGCCATTTCCATCTGAGATGCGTTATTTTAGATGGGAAAAAAACATAAAACTTTGTGTAGAACTTTTTTTTACATAAAAAAACAGATCTCAGACGGAAATAGCTAAAGAGGATGCAAAATGTGCATAACTGAGCCTAACGGATGCTTAAAATACAGAATCTGTGTTTTGTTTATTTAACTCGTCTTCTGACGGATCAGAAGAACGGAAAATGGAACAGTGATGTGAACCCGGCCTAAGGCTTCATTCATATCTCGGGTGACTATCCGGCAAGCTGATCCGACAGAGAGCATTTCGCCAGAGTTCAGCGGATCCAGCATTACTAGATTCTACTGTTCACCAAGGATGCCCAACCTGAGCCCACCAGCTGTTGCAAAACTACAACTCCTAGCATGCCTGGAACAACCTACAGCTATTAGGGCATGCTGGGGGTTGTTAGTTTTTGAAACAGCTGGAGGGCTACAGGTTGAGCTTTCCTGCCATGGACTATGGCAGACTACCAGCAGGTTTTTCGGCCTGATAAAAACTGTTCTACTGGTGAAGGGTAGAATCCAGCAATGCTGGATCGGTGAACTCTGGCAGGATGTTCTCTACCAGATACTGTTCACCAGAGATGTGAACGAAGACTAAGGGCTATTTCACACGAGCGGATTCAGTCCGAGAAATCCGCAGCGTGTAGGAGAGCCAAGCCCCGTTCTGGACAGAAGAGGCACGGAGCAGTAACATGATTGATAATGCTCCGTGCCTCTCTGTGATCTTTTTACTACAAAATCATAGTGACAACTTTATCTCACTGTGATTTTGTAGTAAAAAGATTACAGAGAGGCACGGAGCAGTATCAATCATGTTACTGCTCCGTGCCTCTGCTATCCTGAACGGGGCTTGGCTCTCTTACACGCAGCGGATTCCTCGGACGGCATCCGCTCGTGTGAAAGAGCCCTAATACCGCATCAAAGTGCAATGATCAAATGACTTTAGAGCTGAACCCGGACATATCCCCTTCTTCTCCCACTCAGCCCGTGACATGAGCATCGGAGCATTTCCCTTGCGATGCCCTCAATCTGGAGAATTTTTCTGGAGATCCGGTGACGTCACTGGATCTGCTGAAAAAAACCTTGCCCTGCACAATTCAGCACAGGGAAAGGTAGAGCAATGGAACATGAAATGCTCTGATGTTCATATCAGAGGTGCTGAGTGGGGGAAGAAGGGAATATGACAACCCCTTTAAGAGTCACAGTCATAACTAGTATTGAGCAAACTTGTGTTTTCAAGTTCGGCGTACAAGGTTCAGGTTATCTAAGAATTCCGTAATGGATTCCTCTACCATAGACCAGAACAGAATTCTATGACGGCATGCACCACAGAAGCCTATAAGAGGTATTCCGTCATTATAGAACTCGATGCTAGTCATAGTGCATGCCGTCATAGAATTCTGTTCTGTTCCATGGTAGCGGAATCCATTACGGAATTCTTAGATAACATGCACTATGCCTAGCATGTACTATGACTAGCATAGAGTTCTATAATGACGGAATACCTCTTCTAGGCTTCTGTGGTGCATGCCGTCATAGAATTCTGTTCTGGTCCATGGTAGCAGAATCCATTACGGAATTCTTAGGTAACCTGAACCTTGTACGCCGAACTGGAAAACACAAGTTCGCTCAACACTACTCATAACGCATTAAGTAAATGTGAAAACTCATCAAGTGTATGTTAACTCTGCTACGTGTGTGTGTATATATATATATATATACAGTATATATATATATATATATATATATATACACACATATACAGCATATATACTGTACATATAGTACACATATATACATTTATTCAGTCATACTGTAGGTATATTTCACATATATACAGTTACATTAGACAATTACACATACATATGTACACAATACAGTGCACTACACAGACATATATACATATATGTAAACACACACATATTACACTGACACACACTTACCTTCTGTGCAGGTCTCCAGGGTAAACAGAAGAGATGGAAGGACATCTTCTCCTTAGCAGGCAGGGCAGGCTCTCTTCCACACTTCCTCTGTCCCGACTGCTGCATTTGAATCACACTACAGCAGAGGAGGAAGCAGCAGTGAAGACAGAGGAGCAGTGTGGGGGAGGGGAGCATTGGGGAGGCTTCTAATGGCAGCAGCACACCCTGCTGTAGCTGCTGAGAAATGGATCTCTCCTCAGCAGTGCAGCCCCTGAGGACATGTGTAGGCTGCTGATAGAGGCATCTCCTCATGGTAGGATGGGGGCCTTGCTGGGGGGAGAGGAGGGGTGAAGCAGGAGCACAGGAGAAGCAGTGAGGGGAGCTGGGAGGAGGAGCCAGAGGCCCTGGCAAGAATGCTAGACTAGAGCTGTTTTAGTAATTGTAATAAGGGGGCGGGGCCTTTCCTCTACAGCTGGGCCCCCTTCCCCTATGGGCCCCATAGCAGCTGCGTGATCTGCCTCTATTAGAGGTACGCCACTGTGCACAGGTAATTAGCACTGGTAACCGGACAGTATACTCCACAGGTGAATGCCACTGGTAACAAGACAGTATACTCCATGGGTGATTACCACTGGTAACAGATTGGCCTCTTTATTGTACAGGTGATTGCCACTGGTAAAAATACTGGAATATAATGTGTAGGAAGGTGGGAAGGGATCCATAAGCACTTCTTTGCAAGTCCCTCAGAATGGTGATTGACAGGGTGCGGTGTATGTATAAGGTTAGTGAAAAAAAAGGCTCAAAATAATCCAAAATGCAACCTTAGGCCCCTTTCACACGAGCGTGTTGTACCCTCCGGACTCAGAGCGTGAGCTTAACACAGCTCCCGTCCTGAACTCCCATCACTGCCAGGGTCGCATAGCATTATATTGATTTATGATGCTATGTAACCCTTAGAAGTCTGGAAAGTATTGGCTAACACTAACAGCATTATGTCGCTGTTATCCCATACATTCCAGAACTGTAAAGGTTACATAGCATCATAAATCAATATAATGCTATGCGACCATGCAGTGCTACAAGTTCAGGATGGGAGTTGTGTTATACTCATGCTCCAAGTCCGGAGGGTACAACACGCTCATGTGAATGCGGCCTTAGGTCACTTCTGCAGTTGAAAATCTAAAGCGAATCTGACTGAATTCTGCTGCTCAAAATAATCTTTTTTTACAGTGACATTTCTCACGCAGTCACAATGGGTCCTTCACTGCTTTTAACCTTTCATTGCATTGCAAAGGTTGAAAGATACAGGTAAAATCCACAGCATAAAATGACTTGCTGCAGGTTGAAAATCAAAAGTGCAAGTCCCTTTATGCTGCAGGTTTTCTCTGAAGTATGATTATGAGATTTCTGATATCTCATCCACTTTAGACTTCTTTCACACGAACGTAGTTTATGTGGGATCTGAGCCGCATATTTTGCAGCTCAGATCCGGACCCATTCATTTCTATGGGGCCACAAAAGATGCGGACAGCACACGGTGTGCTGTCCGCATCCGTTGCTCCGTGCCACGGCCCCGCAAAAAGAATAGAACATGACAAGATTAGGCATTTCTATGATATCCCCGGCATGTCCGCAAATTGCGGAAAGCACATGAGCCGGTGTCAGTGTTTTACGGATCCGCAATTTGCGAACCGCAAAACACAACGTTCGTGTGAAAGAAGCCTAAGTTGTACTTTAAATGCCACAGAATTTCCTGTACAAAATTCCACTGTGTATAATCCTCGGCATTTATGCCCTGTACAGTATGGCTTTACCTTTACAGTGCAGTCACGTGTTATGGTGCATACTGTAAATCTTTGGACTTAACCGTGACATGTTATATTTTCACCTTTTGTATCATTTTTACATAATTGCACAACAATAATATAATCATTAAATGTTGTAAAGTTGCAAGTATTTTGAAGTTCCTTTTCTTTATATTGAATAGTAATAATAACAATAATAATAATAATAATAATAATAATAATAATAATAATAATAATAATAATAATAATTATTATTATTATTATTATTATTATTATTATTATTATTATTATTATTATTATTCCATCATGTATTCGTACTATTAATGATAACCAACAGCAAAGAGAGCACAAACCTTATAAAAAGCTTCATATCCAATATGTTAAAATATTGTCAAATACTAATTCATAAAGGAGCAGTATGAATTATAACTACTGTTTTTTATTTGTTTTTTTTTGTCCCCAAATTGGCTTCCCCTTAAAATTGTTATAAATTTTATGTTAGCGTTTCTAGTTACAGGCAGGATAAATATCAGCAGAGCACATGGATAGAGAGAGAGAAAATTACCAAGAGCAGATGGATGACAAAATCATGCCATTTTCAAGCGGCAGTGTGGTTCATGAATAAAAAATCGTGTTTGATTACTACTGTTATGAAGCATTCTACTGCAATTCCAACAGGTCTGAAGACACTGTTTATAACTGTACTATGGAAAGAAATTGTTTGATGCTGCATGAATCATATCCCAATGGAACTTTCTCTGTATGTTCTCCTCTACTGCACAATGGCAGATATTGAGATTAGTTACATATTAATCTACTGCTGGCTCGCTACCATGATATTATCTTCAAAAGAACAAGCCAAAGGATGTCATTTTTCATCAATTTATACCTTAGTGACAGTAACTGAAGAAGATTTGAGTCTTGAAATGTAGGTAACAGTGATACAGATTCTGCACAATTCTGCCTTTCTATTCTGAGTTAAGTACTAAAAAGAAATAGTTGCATGTGGGAAAATGGCCGATGTCTCCTGTGGTTATTAAAAAACAAACACAAGGTATCATCAGCAAGAAAGACATTTTTCTGTGTCTTCCATACTATGCTATTTAGTTATATCTGGCAAAATTACTAAATCCGTTCATAGAATTTGGAGGCAGCTTTCATGTAATAAGTACAATGCATAAGAATACTTTTAATTCTGAATATACCATGTCTCATACTAATACAACAAGATTGAGAGCTGACTGAAGCTCTAAGGGTGGTTGTTCTCATAACCCTATGTCATACTGTCACTTTTCCTGCCTGGTGCTGCTGGAAGACCCTGTGATCAACTGCTATTTCTCAGGAGTCAAAGAATAAATGTACACTTTCTGTAAAGTTTTGTTTTCAGTGGTCACCTGATGTCCTCCTAAGATGAGATGCAGCTAGATGCAACCTAAGGCTAACTTTACAGTTGTGGCAAAGCTATCCGGCAGGCTGATCCGGCAGCCTGCTGGTGTTCTTCTGATCTGGCATAGGCAGATAGTGCCGTGTGCATCTTTGACTAAAATGGGACCTGGCAGGGATCTGGCCACTCCCCGGCATAAACAGCCTGCCAGATAACTTTGCTGCAAGTATGAGAGAGAGAATGGCCCATAGATTTCACCTGTAACTATGGTGCTGATGATGATGTTGATACAGTTGAAAGCAGTGCTCCCCCAAGGATCACCCAGTATAGTACACTTCTGGCTTGACAAGTCTCAAAGGTTTTTTTTTCTGGGAAATTAAAGAGGGTGTCTCAACAGAGAAAACCACTTTCAAAATGTAGCCACCAGGGTGATCATCTGATAGCTCCTGGTTCTCCAGCAAATAGCTGTATTTTTTTTTTAGCTCAGCAGCCCTCAGCCAGACAACTACTGAACAAACATACCTTTACATGATACCTTGTAATAGAAGGATGGCTCGACTTCACCAGAATAGGAGCCCCTTACAGTGTGGCTCCCATTTTTGGCTTCTAGAGGGGAATCCTAAGCTGGGGACCCCCTCCTTTTTATGTCTGTTTTCCTTAAAATTGTATGTGAAGATGTCACAGATGTTATCTGTGTTTGGTCAGTGGTTTTCACAGACCATTGGTATGAAATGCTTTTGAAAATAATTTTCAGCTTAGCAGTCTCCATGAAATACATACAGACTCCGATCCTTCATGGACATACTCATGGATGAACCACTAACCATCTTGTCTCACATTTCATCACGGACATAGATGTGTGAAAGAAACCTTACAATGTGATAATAATGGGCTATGTAACGGATTATGAAATTTTACTGTACACACTTACTCAGAGAATGCTATCAATCAGTAGTAATATCTCCCCCGTGAACTACTGATGTTAGTAGAGACTTAAAGGGGATATTCCCATCTCAGACATTGGGGGCATTGGGACCTGCACCTATATTTAGAAAGGAGCCCACAAAGTGCAGGAGGGTGTGCTGCGCATGAGCAGCCACCCTCAGGGGCATAGCTAAAGGCTCATGGGCCCTGGTGTAAGAGCTTAGCTTGGGCCCCCCTTCCCTCAGTGCTTTGTGGCCAGGGGCAGGGAAGCACATAGCCCTCATGCTGCCTGAGGCAAAAAATGAACCCCCCCTCATGCCAAATTCTTGATCTAACCCCTTACCTCCAGCCAGAGGTGTAATTTGACCTGCATGCACTTTCTTTAAAACTGGTGTCTTCCTATGCGGCACAAGGATCTTTGGGCCCCCTCAGGCTCCGTGGCCCGGTAGCAACTGTTACCTCTGCACCCCCTATAGCTAGGACCCTCCATTCATAGCTAAGTGCTTGGCTATTTCTGTCAGCCCTATGGAAGTGAATGGTGTGGTTGCCGCGCTTGTGAGGTGCATTGCCCTAAAATAGCTGAGAGTCCCTTTCGGCTATTTCCAGCTCTCCAATAGGAATGAATGAAGGGTGGATGCTCATACGTGCGCCCTCCAGCAGTTTGCGGGCTTTGATAGCATATGTGCAGGTTCCAAAAGTGAGACCCGAACCTAGCAGACATTAGGAGCATATCCTAGTGATATCCCTCCAAAATTCTAAGATGAGAATACCCCTTTCAATGTACAAATTACAAGACTTACTGATTTTTTTTTCCCATAAAACAATAGATCGCTCAGCTTCTCCTGCTGTATAACATGGTGCCCACAGATTGCATTGCACTGCATTTAATGGTGACAGGTCCCCTTTAAAGCCTGCCACCCTTTGCAGTCCATTGTCTATAGCCTTTATAGAATCTTTTTTTCTCCGCTAGTTAATCCAGTATGCTGTCAATCAGCGGTAAATCTATTGATACGGATGTTGTCAGAAAACAAACAGATTTCCTTCAATATTTACTTCCATATACAAGGCTAACATATTGCATACCCCTAGGCTGTGCTGCATATCCCATGAAACAACATTCCAAGACGGATCCATTTTACATATAGTAATTAATCATTCCCTGTGCCTTTCTATAGTATAGCACCAAACAATACATTCAGTCTGATTTACATTCTCGCTGCTCCCCATCTTGTACATGACTGCACCAATACCTTTATGTCTTTCCTATTGCTGTAACAAGGCTCTTTGCAATGTACACGCAAGCCTGAGACAGAGGTGAAACAATGCTGATGAAGATATAAAAGATGGGAAATAATGTGACCCCCTGCTTCCTTCAGACTGGTCAGCCCCCTCCCCCTCCCATCCCCCGCTTCCAAATAAATGCACCCGTCTAAATAAATGTTCTAAGAATAGGTCTGTCAACAAGTCGTCCTCGCTCCCTGGTGCTCACAGTGCTAGTCTGTGTCAATGTAAATCATCCATGCAGAAAGTGAGAGGGGTCTCTTGGGGAAACACTTGGCACTTCTTCCAAGGAACTGGGAGGAAGATACATGATTTTATTTTGATTATGTTTCACTGATTTATTTCCTTTGCTGGTGCTGACAGGACAGTCAGCAGAGTGCATGGTGTACATGTAGCAGACAGCATGTTGGAGTCACAGAATGGTTTTTAACACCTCTGATGCTTCAGGACACTATGGCTATGGAGAATAAAGTGACAGATTCTGTTCAGGATATCACCCCTGTCACCCGGCCGCTCCGTATCACACCACTGAATATGACAGCTGGTAAACTGTCTTTTACAGAAAACCCCATTAGTGGACTTTCCCATCTAATGATTTCTTCTATTGATCAGCAGTCTTCTTCCTTCGTGCTCATTAACTCCTTGCAAGCAATGACTAAAGCTGAGTGTGGCCCATTGAATCCATTGATGTTATAGGCAAAGGCCGTCCTCATATGTGATATATGTGTTTGACGCAGGTTATTAGGAAATCAAAGATGGATGTCACAACGCTACAGCTTATCTCCATGGTCCACTGCATTCTGAAGTATTAGAGCTCAATTCATGTCAGGACTCAACTAACTGTTATTGGGGATTATGGATCCCCTCTGAATGGCCGTAAGTATTTAGGCAATGCGTTTCCTTAGTGAAATAGCCAATTACAGATGAAAGGGGATTATGTAATTCAGCATGGAAAACAAATGTCGGTGTCACTTGTTCCCACTGGCACAGTGGGAGAAAAATAACATTTGTAACACTTAACACTTTAAATGAATTAACTATAAAGAAGGAGTAGGGGCAGAAACATACAGGCAGCTATTATAAATGGACATGAGTGAAGTTTTGAAAACTTTGATTCGGCTGCTTCGCTGAACTTCAACAAGAAATTTGATTTGTTACACATTATATCGTCACAAGTCGCTTCCATTGTATGACCCGGGTGCAATGATGGGGAATGGCAATCACGCCACCCCTTTCATTTACCCCCTTTAGATGCCACATTCAACACTGACCACAGCATCTGTGACTCACATTTCAGCTTGAAATTACCAATGACGTAACTGAAAGGAAAGCATTATCATGTGTCATCACAATCGCCGTAGGTCCTTTGGTGGGTTTTCTTCAATCAAGTTGGGAGCACACAGCCTCTCTCCTTGAGCAAGTGGATGAGGTGAGTATTATTTTTTTCAGCCACCATTTTAGGAAAAAATGATTTGTTACCATGAAGTGCAAGGAAATTATGCTTTATGACAAATTTCATTTTTGCTGAAATTCAGATCAATGTCCACTTTGAATACTTAGATGTGATCATTGTAGCTACTGCATTTCTTGTCATTGGGATTTGCCATTTGTTTCAACTTTTTAACCATTAGATACATAATAATGTTTACAACTGTGCACCTGCCTCCAGACTTGGCGCTGGCTATCTAGTTTACCTAGAGCTGGTGAACTGACTGCAACAAGCTTATAACTATAAGTAGAGATGAGCAGTTTTGAAATATTTGATTTGGCAGCTCTGCTGACGTTGCCAAGAAATTTGATTTGTTACGAATACATTTTTCACGAATAGCTATAAACCAGTTACATCCAGGTCACTCTGCCTAATCATATGCTTCCCACTTGGTGCTCCAATCTCAGTGTGTAGGATTAGAAGTTAACTCTTTCCGGGCCACCAACAGTAAATTTAGGTTGGTAGCCAGGCATTTAAAAATGGTTGGCAGCCTGGACTGTGCGGGATGAGGCTTTTATAGGGCTATGACATCACAGGTGATGGCTACTTGCGGATTGGCTGGCTGCTTAGCATTTTTTGTGATCTCACATTCTCGGGCTCCTTACTTTTACTTTTTACACTAACTACAGGGTCTCTGCTTACAGCAGGGTAGCTGCCCAAATAAGGGCTATCCCTGTCAATAACTTTATAAGTTACCCTTGAGCAGTTCTTGCAGGTTGTATCTTGTGTTAATTGTGTACATGATGTTAGGTGAAGTGGACAGTTATAATAGATGTCCTAGCTGGGGTTAAAAAACAAAAAAACAATAAAACATCAAAACCAAAACAGCATCTATAGGCAATAATAAGCAGTAATAATAAGGAAGCCAAGCCAGAACCAAGCTAAGTAAGAAGTACAGAAGCACAAGGCAGGAGAATAGTAACTAAACAGTGCAAAGCCAAACACTTTGGCAAGCAAAGAAAAATGCAAAGAGCACCGCATTTTTCGCTTTATAAGACGCACCTGAAGATAAAACGCACCCCAGGTTTTAGAGTAGGAAAATGAGAAAAAAATATTTTTCATTAGACCTCATAAATTTCAGGACATCACATCAGACCCCCATCAGACCTCATATCAGGCCATTGTGCCCCCATCAGACCTCAGATCAGCCCAGTGTGCCCCCATCAGACCTCAGAACAGCCCAGTGTGCCCCCATCAGACCTCAGATCAGTCCATTGTGCCCCATCAGACCTCAGAACAGCCCAGTGTGCCCCATCAGAACTCAGATCAGCCCAGTGTGCCCCCATCAGAACTCAGAGGCCGGTGCTGCACTGTCACCTGACTGCGTGCAGCGTCAGGTCATAGTGCGGGCACTACGTCCTGACGCTGTACGCAGTCAGGACAGTGCAGCGCCGGTCCGGGAATCCAGAAGAGCGCCGACCCGGAGCGGAGCCGCGGCACAGGACAGTTAAGAGAGGTTTTTATTTTATTGTTATGGGGCTGGGTGGGCTGATCTGAGGTCTGATGGGGGTGCCGCAGCTAAAACATACAAGTGAGCGCTTCCATAAGGGAAGCGTTCACTTGTATTCGCTTTATAAGATGCATCGCAATTTTCCCTCTACTTTTGGAGGGAAAAAAGCGCATCTTATAAAGTGAAAAATACGGTAGTTGGGTACACCAGCTGGATCAAAAACATAAGAATACTCACTATATGCACAGAGTAATCTAGTATACGCAAGAACCAGATTGAAAATGCAATAACTGCTATTGAGCAATCTCACAACAGGATTTTAGCAAAACACAGATCTCACTGATTGTCTCTCAAACCAAGCCTCCTTCTGCCTCTGCTTCAGAACCCTCATTTTAGGGATCGACGGGAGTCTCAGCACTCAGACCCCACTGATGAAAACCTTTAATACATCGCTATGACATATCAGATGTTTTTTCAAAGCTCAGTGACAGTATAAGTGATATAAGGACATGCTACATTTTTTTTGAAGATGTAAATAAGCAATTTTACAGCATAACATTATCTTTCTTTACACTGTAAAGCATACCTATCATTAAAAAAGAAAAACAAAATTCCTCTTTAAAAGGAAATGTGTCACCAAAAGATTTATCTGCTAGTTAAAACCAGATAGTAACATACATCCTTTTTTTCTAATCTGTTTATATTTTCTGATTGTAGATTTTTTATTAAATTTCTGAACATGATTATGGGGGTGGCCATCTTGCCTGAGCTGTTCTTAACAGCATTTAGAAAGCATTAAAAAAATTGCTTTGCGGCCACCACATAAGCCATAGACACAATGGTCAGGAAGGGACCTCACTGACTTTTATGGTAGAGTTTTCTAGACATGCTCTGGGACCTGTACAGAGATAATTGTACATGGAAAGAAAAGATAAGCTTTGACTAGTGATGAGCGAAGTTTTGAAAAATTTTATTCTGTTGATTTGCCAAATTTCAACAAAAATTCAATTTGTTATGAATTAATTTGTCATGAATCAAAATAAATCTGGTATACCCAGGCCATTCTCCCTATTCATATTTATCTGACTTGGTGTCCCAATATCTGTGTGAAAGCTTGGGACTTAAACTGCAGGGAGAGTGCATCACTGTGCACATTACGTTCTAGTAAACCCACATTCATAGTTAATCCGTTCTGTAGGTAGTGTGCCATCAGCATTACAGGCAGTTGTAATTTATTACCGTCTACATGACTGTGCAGGGCAACCAGATTCATAGCTAACCCCTTCTGTTAAACAAAAATGAAAAGCATACAGCAGCGTTCAGTAATGCAAAAAAAAAATGTGTGCCTCATGACCGAGTGGGGAGGGTAGCAGCAGCAGTGGTAGTAACAGTGACAAATAGTGGCCCCACAACATAGTGTGTGTGTGTGTGTGTGTGTGGAGGGGTGGGGGGGGGTCAGCAGCAGCAGTAACCATGACAAAAGTGGCCTCATAATAGAGTGGCAGCAGCAGTAGTGGCCCCATGACAGACTGGTGACGGGGCCACAGAAGCAGTGGCAGTAACCAAAACAATAGTGGCCTCATGACAGAGTTAGGGCAGTGGCAGCAGCGGCAGTGGGGAAGGAAAGACAAGAGCAGTGGTAGTAATGTTGTGTTACCATCACACTTTATTTTTCTATTCTTCTGATCCGTCAGAAGAATAGAACACTAAAAACAAACAAAAAAAGATACAGTATTTTGAGCATCCATAAAGCCTCTTTCAAACGGTCAATCTTTGGTCAGTGTTTTGCATCAGTATTTAATCAGTATTCGCAATCCAAAAACAGGAGTGGGTCCAAAATACAGATAAAATGTAATGGACTTATTTGCATGTCATCAGTGTTTTGGAATAACTCCTGCTTTTGGATTACCGATTTTGATCAAATTCTGATGCAAAACACTGACCAAATACTGACCATATGAAAGAGGCCTTATGCCTAATACACATGTGTGAATATATACATGTCGGAAATCAATTTATTACAAGGAAAGAAAGTTCTGCATGCAGGAATTTAATGGCCCCTTTCAGAGGGTCAATATTTGGTCAGTGTTTTGCATCAGTAATAGTAAGCCAAAAACAGGAATGAGTCCAAAACAGAGATAACATGTAATGATATTATTAGCAACTCATCTGTGTTTTGGACCACTCCTGCTAGTGGCTTACAAAATCTGACCAAATACTGACCGTGTTAAAGAGGCCATACGTATGATCAAAATACAGGATCTTTTTTTTTCTGTTCTTCTGACTGTTTAGAAAAAAAGGAAAAATAAACTATGATGTGAACGCAGACTAACAAGGACAATAGTAGTCCCATTACAGTGGGTATAGGAGCCAAAAGCAGCGACAGTAACAGGGACAGTAGTGGCTCCATGACAGAATGGGGAGGGGGGGGGCAAAAGCAGTGGCATACAGCACAAGAGGAGGGCAGATCACAGTAGTAGCAGAACCCAATAACAGCAGTGTGATAACAAGGCCCAGTGACATGTATATCTTTTTTAAAAATTTAACACGTACATATTGGTAAGCCAAGAAGCCCCTTTGTCAGAATGGAAGCAGTTGGGTGGCATCAGGTGGTTGGCAGCATCAGAATGGTGGCAGCAGCATGTGGCCAGAAGTAACGGCCCATTTTGCACAATATTTCAGTATTCCAGCACATTAAAATATGATCACTAGTGGCAGAATGATCTATTCTGTTGCATCCTGATTTAATCACGCCTGATTAATCTTTATGAAGCTTATTCTCTCAACATTTTGGGAGGACAAGCAAGTTCTCTTAGGGGTAACTATGCCCCCTGCAGCACTGAACTCTGATGTTATACTACTGGCCAGGCAGGAAAGCATGCCCATGGCAAACTCAGCCAGTTATGGCAACACTTCAGGTTTGCATGCCCAGTAGTCCAGTGGGTCTTGGATAATGGATGACAGGGTGCAGTCCAAGTATGCCACCACCTGCTGTTTGCGGTTCTGCTACATGTCGTGCTGCTGCTGTTGGTACTTGTGGCAGTGACCAACCGACTACAAAGCAGTCTCTGTAGTCATCTATTTTTGCATCCCTCTCAGAAGGTCTAAAAAATGCCATCATTTTTGACTAGTGGCGAGGGTCTAACAATGTGACTAACCATTAGTCATCCCTCTGCCGAATGCAGCTGTCACTACACAAACATGACAAGCATCTGGCCATTTGCGCAAGAGACCTGGAGGGCCTACCTGCTTCCACTGCATACAGCCATGGTCTATCGGGATCATCTGTGTCATCAACATCATCGCCCTCCAGCTCCTCCTGCTTTTCTCCTGTTGCCTGGACAGATAAACCAGCTAGTTGTGTATTGAATTCCTGGGCATTTATCTCCTCCTCCTTGTGTTCCAACCAGGCCATGAGATGTAGGTTCCATGTCTTCTGTCCCCCATTAGATTTGTCAGCATCCCCTCCCGGACGTGAAGGGCTGGAATGACATCATTCAACCTGTAGTTCTGCCTACTGACAAATAAAGTAGCCTCCTCAAAGGGTCTCAGCAAATGGTACGTGTCACGCATGAGCTGCCACTGGCTTACATGGAAGTTACACTGGGGCGTAGACTTGTTCTTCTGGTACTTTAAGAAATTGTTGTCCATCTTCCTTTGCTCATACAGGCGGTCTGACATATGTTGCATGGAATTCTAGTGGGTGGAGACGTCTTGTATCAGGTGATGTTGGGGAAGAGCATTTTGACTTTGCAGGAGTGGCTGTTTTGCATGGTAAGAGTGGATGAAATGCATGAAAAGTTTCCTGGACATTTTTAACATCTCTTGTAGTTCAATGGAGGACTTGAACTGGGTGACAATGAGATAGAAGATGAGCACCATGCAGGGTGCATGGGTCAGCCCTCCCTGATGCTGTGTAGACAAAATGTTATCAGTAACCATGGTTCCTGTCCAGTTGGCAAGGAGAGAGCCAGTGTTCAATTTCTTTATTGCTTCCTGGTGTGGCTCAGTTCACCCAGGCTGACCAGGTGCAGAACTGCTTGACAACATCTAGCTTTGCATAGGTGATATACTTGAGGACCACTGTAAACTGTTCTTACATTGGAGGGTTAGGATAAGGTGAAGGATGAGGAGGCAGAGGAGGACACTGGAGCTTAAATTCTATGATTACAATGCGGAGGAGGCATTGCCATCACCACATTTACCCAGTGGGCTGTGAACAATATATATTGTCCTTGACTATAGTTGCAACTCCACACGTCAGCGCTGGCTGAATTGTACCAGACACTGAGAGGCCCAAGGACTGGCCTACTCTCTGCTCAACGTAAGTGTTCAGGGCTGGTATAGCTTTTTTGGAAAATAATGTCGACTACATGAAAAGGGAGGGACTGTAGTACCAGCAACTTGGCCAGGTGCACATTTAGCATGCACCATTGGATGAGTGCACACAGATTTTTGTCCTTTAGCAATTGCCTCTGTGATTGCTGGTGAAACAAAGGACAAGGAGGAGGAGCATCAGGAGTTATAAACGACATTAAAGTCGATGGGAAGGAACGACAGCTTCCTTCTGCTGACATTGGCAAACCCTGACTGCTGGAGTGCAGGCTGGTGGGAGATGCTGCACTTGCTGCATCAGGCTATAAGACTAAATGAGTGGCACGGCTTTCCCACTCCAATTTATGCTGACACTCCATGTGTTGACAGAGGGCTGTCATGCTAGCATTAGTACCTTGGCTACAGCTCACCTTATGCCTACATATCCTGCACACCGCCACGCTAATGTCCCCCAGCCACTTGCTGAAAAATTCCCACACTGCTGAATATGGCATTTTTTTCTCCACTACTATGTGATACCTACCTGACGCTGCTTTTATTAACCCATTAACTGCTAGCAGGTTCCTCACAGGTAGTCTCCTGAGTAGCAGACGGCGTACCCCTACTGCATTTGGCTGCAGATCTCCCACTGCATTCATCCTGCCATCTCATGGACACACTTCCACCCTGCTGTCTCCTGGACACACTGCCACCCTGCTGTCTCACAGTCACACTTCTACCCTGCTGTCTCACGGGAACGCTGCCATCCTTGCTCCCGGTTGATGATAATGATGACCCATTTTCACCCGGCTCCCAAGTGCGATCGATATCATCATCTAAATTGTTTTTATCCTCTCTAATGTCCCCCTCACTTGTCTCTTGCATACGTCTCTGACCTCTCTCAACGTGTGCTCCCATCCGACTGTCATTCTCGGTAGTTGCACTCCTAGAGAAGTCTGCAGCGGACCTCTCCTCCAAGTCTATGTTGGCCTATAACTGCAAACTGTCCTCAAAAAGTTCATCCTCACTGAAATGAGGAGCACAGCTTGTGGCATACCTTAAGGAAAAAAGATACAATGCAACAGCACCCTGTAAAGCAAATCAAGTACAACAATGCCATAGTAGTAGAAAGTATTCTGGTGTTAATGCTATGCTTATTTGAAAAAATGTCATTTTTTTTTTAATAAAAAAAATTTCCTTTACATGAAATTGAGATTCTTGGCAAATACATTTTGTACAAAATTATCTGAGCCCGTCTGCCAAACGTCAAGGCGATCTCTGTAAGACGGGACCTTACACTAAATACTACCTGTTATGTATCAACATAAAGTTCAGGGAGTGAAGGCTCCATGTGCTTTCATTTCAATGCCAAAATGGCTTCCATTGAATGCAGATACCAACATGCAAGCACAACTTTATACTTACACTAATTAAAATCAGACTCTGGGGCAGACAGGCTGGTCAGGAGTGCACGACTGAAATGGAGTAGCCACACCTCCAATGCAAATTGCAAAGAAAAAGGGGGTCAGTCAGCACCACCAAATAAGTGTGCAGATGCACGTTGCTATGGCTAAATACACAAAGGAAAAAAGATACAATGCAACAGCACCCTGCAAAGCAAATCAAGTACAACAATGCCATAGTAGTAGAAAGTATTCTGGTGTTAATGCTACGCTTATTTGAAAAAATGGCAAAAAAAAAATTGAAAAATAATTTTTTTTTATAAAAAAAAATGTCCTTTACATGAAATTGAGATTCTTGGCAAATACATTTTGTACAAAATTATCTGAGCCCATCTGCCAAACGTCAAGGCGATCTCTGTAAGACGGGACCTAACATTAAATACTACCTGTTATGTATCAACATAAAGTTCAGGGAGTGAAGGCTCCATGTGCTTTCATTTCAATGCCAAAATGGCTTCCATTGAATGCAGATACCAACATGCAAGCACAGCTTTATACTTACACTAATTTAAATCAGACTCTGGGGCAGACAGGCTGGTCAGGAGTGCAAGGCTGAAATGGAGTAGCCACACCTCCAATGCAAATTGCAAAGAAAAAGGGGGTCAGTCAGCACCACCAAATAAATGAGCAGATGCACGTTGCTATGGCTAAATACACAAAGGAAAAAAGATACAATGCAACAGCACCCTGCAAAGCAAATCAAGTACAACAATGCCATAGTAGTAGAAAGTATTCTGGTGTTAATGCTACGCTTATTTGAAAAAATGTTAAAAAAAAATTATTATTATTATTATTTTTTTTAATAAAAAAAAATTTCCTCCCTGAACTTTATGTTGATACATAACAGGTAGTATTTAGTGTTAAGTCCCGTCTTACAGAGATCGCCTTGACGTTTGGCAGACGGGCGCAGATAATTTTGTACAAAATGTATTTGCCAAGAATCTCAATTTCATATAAAGGAAATTTTTTTTATAAAAATGTTTTTTTTCAAAATGTTTTTTTTACATTTTTTCAAATAAGCGTATCATTAACACCAGAATACTTTCTACTACTATGGCATTGTTGTACTTGATTTGCTTTGCAGGGTGCTGTTGCATTGTATCTTTTTTCCTTTGTGTATTTAGCCATAGCAACGTGCATCTGCTCATTTATTTGGTGGTGCTGACTGACCCCCTTTTTCTTTGCAATTTGCATTGGAGGTGTGGCTACTCCATTTCAGTCGTGCACTCCTGACCAGCCTGTCTGCCCCAGAGTCTGATTTTAATTAGTGTAAGTATACAGCTGTGCTTGCATGTTGGTATCTGCATTCAATGGAAGCCATTTTGGCATTGAAATGAAAGCACATGGAGCCTTCACTCCCTGAACTTTATGTTGATACATAACAGGTAGTATTTAGTGTAAGGTCCCGTCTTACAGAGATCGCCTTGACGTTTGGCAGACGGGCTCAGATAATTTGGTACAAAATGTATTTGCCAAGAATCTCAATTTCATATAAAGGAAATTTTTTTATAAAAAAAAAAATTCAATTTTTTTTTGCCATTTTTTCAAATAAGTGTAGCATTAACACCAGAATACTTTCTACTACTATGGCATTGTTGTACTTGATTTGCTTTGCAGGGTGCTGTTGCATTGTATCTTTTTTCCTTTGTGTATTTAGCCATAGCAACGTGCATCTGCTCATTTATTTGGTGGTGCTGACTGACCCCCTTTTTCTTTGTGGCATACCTTACTTGGCTAGCAGAAGGAGCAGTAAAACAAAGGCAGGTTCAAAACAGGTGAGGACACTGAGGCAGTTCCTGGGCCATGCTAACTAAGTGTCTTTTCAGAGTAACCCACCGATTCCTGGCTGTGTGTGCCTGTTGTCACCTGAGATAATGTTGAAAGTGAGTCAACAATTCCAGTACAGCTGGATTGTTGGTTAAAACACATTAATGGATGACAGTGGCAGCTCTGGCCTGTTGCTGGGGCTGCTGCTATCACCAACCCTTCTTCTGCTGCTACTTGTGCTGGCTACAGCTACATTTTTGCCACTACCCATTCCCTTGGACAGCCCAGGCAACTGTCTGTTGGCCCCAGTGTACAGTAACTGAATCAGTAATGTAACAGTTAAAGCATGAATTTGCACAGCAGAACTAGAAAAACTGGCCTATATATTAGACCGCCTGTTGAGACTAAATGTGGTGCACAATACAATTCTGTATAACATATATAAGTATGAATGACGCAGCAGGGGAACAAGAAAATCACAGAAATATATTAGAGCTTTTGCTAAGAATGACACACAGTAAATATTATACATATACAGTGGGGAAATAAAGTATTTAGTCAGCCACCAATTGTGCAAGTTCTCCCACTTAAAAAGATAAGAGAGGCCTGTAATTGACATCATAGGTAGACCTCAACTATGAGAGACAAAATGAGAAAACAAATCCAGAAGATCACATTGTCTGATTTTTAAAGAATTTATTTGGAAATTATGGTGGAAAATAAGTATTTGGTCACCTACAAACAAGCAAGATCTCACAGACCTGTAACTTCTTCTTTAAGAGGCTCCTCTGTCCTCCACTCATTGCCTGTAGTAATGGCACCTGTTTGAACTTGTTATCAGTATAAAAGACACCTATCCACAACCTCAAACAGTCACACTCCAAACTCCACTATGGTGAAGACCAAAGAGCTGTCAAAGGACACCAGAAACAAAATTGTAGACCTGCACCAGGCTGGGAAGACTGAATCTGCAATAGACAAGCAGCTTGGTGTGAAGAAATCAACTGTGGGAGCAATAATTAGAAAATGGAAGACATACAAGACCACTGATAATATCCCTTGATCAGGGGCTCCATGCAAGATCTCACCCCGTGGGGTCAAAATGATCACAGGAACTGTGAGCAAAAATCACAGAGCCACACTGGGGAACCTAATGAATGACCTGCAGAAAGCTGGGACCAACATAACAAAGACTACCGTCAGTGACACACTACTCCACCAGTGCCAGACTTGTCCCCCTGCTTAAGCCAGTACATATCCGGGCCCATCTGAAGTTTGCTAGAGAGCATTTCGATGTTCCAGAAGAGAATTGGGAGAATGTCATATGGTCAGAGGAAACCAAAGTAAAACTGTTTGGTAGAAACACAACTTATCGTGTTTGGAGGAGAGTGAATGCTGAGTTCCATCCGAAAAACACCATACCTACTGTGAAGCATGGGGGTGGCAACATCATGCTTTTGGGCTGTTTCTCTGCAAAGGGACCAGGACGACTGATCTGTGTACATGAAAGAATGAATGGGGCCATGTATCATGAGATTTTGAGTGCAAACCTCCTTCCATCAGCAAGGGCATTGAAGATTAAATATGGCTGGGTCTTTCAGCATGACAATGATCCCAAGCACATCGCCAGGGCAACAAAGTGAGTGGCTTCTTAAGAAGCATTTCAAGGTCCTGGAGTGGCCTACCCAGTCTCCAGATCTCAACCCCATAGAAAACCTTTGGAGGGAGTTGAAAGTCTGTGTTGCCCAGAGACAGCCCCAAAACATTACTGCTCTAGAGGAGATCTGCATGGAGGAATGGGCCAACATACAAGCAACACTGTGTGCCAACCTTGTGAAGACTTACAGAAAACGTTTGACCTCTGTCATTGCCAACAAAGGATATATAACAAAGTATTGAGATGAACTCTTGTTATTGACCAAATACTTATTTTCCACCATAATTTGCAAATAAATTCTTTAAAAATCAGACAATGTGATTTTCTGGATTGGTTTTCTCATTTTGTCTCTCATAGTTGAGATCTACCTATGATGTCAATTACAGGCCTGTCTCCTCTTTGGGTGGGAGAACTTGCACAATTGGTGGCTGATTAAATACTTTTTTCCCCACTGTATATATATATATATATATATATATATATATATATATATATATATATATTTTTTTTTTTAACAGATTAAGTGGGAATGGTGCAGCAGGAGAACAAGATAAACATGATAAATTAGACCGCATGTTGAGACCAAGGGACACATAACTTCTGTGGGCCCCCTGCCAGTTCTAAATGTAAGACAGTTTCCGAGCTTTCTTACATTTAGACCTTTTTCTATGCCTAAGACAGGCATAGAAAATGGTAAATGAGATCCCACGCCAAGCCCACAATTTTAGACCTGTGTGGTGAGGCCGGTGACATAATCGCAGGTCCTTTTGCAGGTCCTGCTATAAGAAGAAAGAAGAGAATACTGGCGGCGCGATCAAGTGGATGAGGTGAGTTTTTTTTTTATTATTTTAACCCCTCAATGGACATTTTATTTAGCATTCTGTCTTAAGAATGCAATTATTTTCCGTTATAACCATGTTATAATGGAAATAATAAAATCACTCGAACAACAAACTCGAACCCGAACTTCAGTGAAAAAGTTTGGGTTCGGGTACCGAAACTCGCAAAGTTCGGTACAAACCCAAACTTTTCAGGTTCGCTCAACCCTAATTAAAAGTAAGAGTTCTTTAAAAATATGTTAAAAATAAAAATGGTATTTAAACATTAGGTCATTTTCTGATTACATATTCCCTTTAAGAATTTGTATATTACATGTAGTGAATCCAGATATAATACGTGTAACCTGCAGATTTGGGATATTTTTCTATCTTCTTCATTTCTGTAAATGTTGATTTCTCTCTTTAACTGTGCAGGTTTTCCTAATGGGCATCTACTACCAGCCAAGTTTGGTCTCATCCCTTATTTTAATGGCTAGGGTAGACTTGCATAGGGATCCCTTCTCCACACAAATATTAGCAATCAAGCAGGCGGAGAATTAATCTAAACTTCATGGGAAGGAGATAGGAGTAACCAAACGTCAAGACCTCCAGGTTAGGGTTGTGATAGTATCAACTACTGCCAGAAATCTCCCTATCAAACTTTTTGCATTGATACATAGCTGTCCATCACTTGAATAAAACTCTTTTTTTTCTTTTATATATCCAAGGCAACATTCCTAAATGATGATTTATTTTCTTAATATACAAATTATGCCTTTGGTGCAATGAGATTGTCATTGCTCTTCCTGCACCCAAGCTCCATTTCTTTCTGTGGTCAGCCCCAACCTTGCCACTTTGACATTGCCTTGCTTTGTCAATGATAGCAGCCAGGGAGGGACTGACCACAAAAAGGGATGGAGCTTGAGTTCAATGGTGATGCCCTCATTGCACTAAAGGTATTATAACTAAAGTATTATATATTATATTATAACTCAGGAAAGGAAATAGAGATCAACAAAAAGAAAAACAGTGTTTAAAGGGTTATTCCCATCTTGGACAATGGGGGCATATCGCCGAGTGCTGGCTCGGCTATTTCCGTCGGCTCTATACAAATGAATGGGAGCTGGGCCGCGAATGCGCGGTGCGCTCCCATTCATTTCTATGGAGCCAAAGGAAATAGCCGAGCCAGTGCTCGGCTATTTTCGGCGGGCCCATACAAATGAATGGAGGGTGGCCGCGCATGCGCTGTGCGCCCTCCTTCACTTTCGGGGCCCCGTTCTCGATATAGGTGCGGGTCCCAGCGGTGGGACCCGCACCTATAGGACAATGTGGGCATATCCTAGCGATATACCCCCATTGTCCAGGATGGGAATAACCCTTTAAATCAGGTAAACCACAGCTATGTGTCTGTGCAAACAAGAAAGGGAGGTTGCTGGAGTCAGAATCCCTTTAATATTTGCTATGGGATACACTTTCCTCTCATGAGGCATAAGTGATGTAGCCTCAAAGAGTTAAAGAACCAATTCAGTTTTGTCATTTTGCTTTTAACCGAAGTGCCTAGCATATAATGAAAATAAACCTATTTTCCTCTTTATGCCGCAACCTTGATGCTGGTGATTTATACATGACACACATATCTAATTAAAGCCTTTTTTGTTTAATCACAAACATAATTATAACGTAAATGTAAAATAAATGAAAAGCTATATTAACAGTAAATTTGGGTAGATACGGAATGCGCTATGCAGTGAAAAATCAGTTATTAGTATAATTGAGTGTTTTGCTGTGTTTCACTACTGTAAATGATGCATAGTCTTGCGTCCATTGTGTTACTGTTTACAGTCCTGAATGTATACTTAGCATTTACAATAATAAATAATGTCAAATAGTAAACTAGCGCAAGAAAAGGCACAGGGTAAAAGGGCATTGAATGAAGAATAGCAGATTACTGCTACATGCTGCTTAGAGATGAGCAAATTGATTCTAAATTTCGTTGCAAATTTCACAAAAAATTATTCTTCTAAATAAATCAAAAGTTTTGCCATTTCAAACCAAAAAATTGCACAAAATGACATCCACCATTTTACATTTAAAATTCAGTAAAAAAGTGCGAGTTCATGAGGAGACATGTAATTTAGAGAGGACGGTGGGTGTATGGCTAATGAGCAGCAGCACTTGTATACAGCCATTACCACAGCCCCACATTACCACAGCCTGTCCTGTCTGTCCTCTCTGTACTTCATGTCTCCTCATGGACTCCATTCCTACAGAGATTCATCTGAAGATTTTATCAGCTGTATTCAGTATCATAATCCCTGACAAGCAGAGCAGAGAGGAGGATGAGGCAGCTCTTTAGCTCAGTGTTGTGAAGTAACTTGTCCTGATGTGTGATTATCCTGCTGGGTTTTGTGTGTACTAATAGGACAGCAGCAATTTTATTTCCACTGTAGATTGTTCTCTAGACAAAACAATACCATTATAACTAACGAAAGGTATTTGGAAATATATTTGTAATTAGAGATGAGTGAATCATCAAAAATTCGCTTTGGCGAATAATCAACGAATTTCTGACAAGATTCGTTCTTAATACAAATGTATTCGGTCAAATTTGCATTAAAAAATAATAGTTGTTTTGTGAACATTCCTACACAAATTATGAACATACAGTCAGTTTTGTTAAAAGCACGCAATACGTCAGCATTAGCGTACAAAGTGCGCACGAATCCTTAGCATATTATTGACTCGCGATTGCCTCATACGCATGAGGCTAGGCCGTGGCGTACAGTCTTTAGAGGCAGTCCATATGAGCTAGAAAAGTAAGGTGCTAGCTATCCGGCTAAGTGCATAATTTACTAAAAAAACACCATAAGGTAAGTGCATAATAGGACACATTGCAGTATCTGAAAAAGTATACACACAATGGGCTAAAGTGCTTGAACGTTGCTGAACCTATAAAGACATTATTGCTAAAATACAGCAAAGACAATTATGCAAACATTTTAATGTAATTTCACATTTGCAATCATAAAAGGCTCAGATGTACGTTTGAGTCTCTCCTTGTGGCTGCTTGGCATGATTAAACACTGGAACACAGTCCAAAATTCAATTGTAATCCACGTGAGGTAATTTTGTAATCCAAACAGGTAATGTGTAATCCACAAGGATAATATAAAATAGCAGCATATAGCAAATAGAGAACCCTCTTTGCAAAGGGGACTCCCAAATAACCTGAGAAGGGGGGAGGGGAGGAAAATAGGCATGCTTAGGCACAACTGGGAATTTTCTGCAGAATGGGGGGGGGGGTCCTGACAAGCCATGTCCATCTGGGTGAGAGTCAAACAGGGGGCAATACAAACTAAACAAAACAAGTGCCAACTAGCTCTCACCCGTCAGGTGCAGTCCATGGTGTGGCTCCAATAGGTCCTTCTGAGGTGCCCTTTAAATCACTCAGCCAGTAGAAGGGTTCCTCAGATGAAGGACTTGAAGTCCTCCTCGCTTGAGCTACTGCTGAAGGATGCTCCTGCCTCCTGTAGGCCAAGCTCGCTGCCGTGGTTGAACTCTACTGCCCTCTTCTTCCAGAAGTCGAACTTGACCGGGTCCGGGTGGTGGTCACGCTGGTGAGCTTCATCTTCCAGGGTAGTTGGTACTGGTGGATCACCGTGGACTGGAACGTAAACGATGAAGTCGTCAGCTGACCCAGCTGAAAGGACTGTGATGGTGGTGGCACTGGCAGTCCAAGGATTAGAGGCTCCGGCTGTGGCTTCTCCCTGAAACGGAGGGTGCCATCGTGTGACTCCTGAAGGCAGTGCAACGGTACTTCGCCTGGTGGTTCCTCCGGCCAAACTTCAGGTGGTGATGCAGGGACCAGGGGCTTAGGTAATACAGTAACCCCAGTAGCAAAGGGGCCTTTCAGGGATGCCATAGGGGTGTATTCCACCTGATCCCCCACGTACAGGCTGTGACGGGGTTGGGGCAGGTACGGCCGTTTCACTGACCTGCGGCCCATGAAATACTCCTTGCCATCCTCTTCATCCACCAGGAATCCAGAGCCTCGCTCCACAGAAAACCACAGGACGGTTCCCTTTCGCCGCTCCAGTGTAGGGTCTCCTGGCCTTGGATGGTCCAGTTCTTGGATGACCCAATCCTCCATTGCATTCTTGTAGTCCCATAGGGTCTGGACGTGGGCCGTCACTGATGCTGGCACAATCGGGTTCTGCCAAATGGAAGGTGTTGTTCTTCTCCTGGGTGGCGAAGTGGATGCTCCAGCCGTCTACGCCGCAGCAGATGCACCAGCCGGCAAGGCGAATATGGAGTCAGAAGCTGGTTAGTCTCTCTTGCACAGTTGTGATGCTCTGATCTCTGGGGCGGGCGGTGGTTCGGGGTACTCGTCCCCAAAGACCATCTCTCCCCACATGGGTCGCAGTTCTTTCGCCATGCTGTTTGCTGTGGTCTGACTCTGGATCTTGTTCACCGCTGGCTTGAACTGGAATGGAGGGCGGAGTAATGAGATAGGCGTCTTCACTCCCTATACGTGCAAATAGTTAGTTCCCGGTGGGCCGGGCTCATTTTTCCCACTTCTGAGGGGGGTGTATCTTCACTTTCCTGCTCTTGAGGGGGCGTATAATCATTTTCCCGCTTCGGGGGGCCGGGGGAGGGGGCGAGAAGAATGCGTACATAGTGTTAGCGATTAAAATTTTAACAACATTTACGAATAATACGAAGCGAATCTGAAAAAATCCGGATTCACTTCAGAGTAGGAAAAATGGAGGATTCTATATGAATCTACGAAGCGGCAAATAGATTCACTCATCTCTGTTTGTAATAAGCTGTTGATTCCTGCTGGATCACATTATAGTCTATGGGGTCAACCAGGCATGCAGCACTATCCAACTATGCTAGATCTGGAGAACTCCAGCAGGCTTTTCTCAGTGTCACAATTCAGGGATTTGTGCTACTAAAAGGTCCAGAAGCCACAGCAGCACCAACAGCAGGCAATTAAGTTTGCTAAACATGCTTCAAATTTTCCATGTCCTAGAAAAGTCAGCAAGATACAGAGAGCAGAGGAGCTGGATATTCCTGATGACATATTACCATCAATATTAGATGATGTGGAAAAGGGGGAAAAGCAGATGGCAGAAGAAGGGCTCACACCTATAAGTCAGAAGAGCTCTGAGATTGAAAAGTGGCTGATTAATATTCTGTGTTTACTGTCAAATAACCTGCAGAAGATTGAAGGCAAGAACAGCAATAATTTGCATATTGTTCCCCCACCTAACCAGCCAAACCCCATACCAGCAACAGCATCTGTTTAAAGGTTCTGCATGGCCATTAACAATGAAGAAGGACCATACAGTGTGGTCTTCATTATTCAATGAAAGGCAACTGCAGGCTAATTGGCCATGCATGGCTTCTCCATGTGGCCGTATCGTAAGGCAGAGTGGCCTGGGTATACCTGATTTATAGCGATTTGTGACTTCGACAAAGTTGCTGAATCAAATTCAATTATTTTATATTTTTTTTCGTTTAGCTTACCTCTACTCTTTATCCAGCTCTGGTAGGTCCTGTCCTGCAAATCCAATGAGCAGTGAGTATTCCCCGCGACGCAATCACATGGATGAGTTTTATTTATTTATTTTTTTAACAGAAGCAGAAGAGGGGCTCAAACGCTGTACTAATGAGTGCTCTTTTATGGAAGTGCTCATTAGTAATAGTGCACAGGTGGCAACCCTACACACGGCCCACACAGAGCCGCGTGCTCGCAGAGAGCGCTCTGATTGTCCCCTCTGGCATGAATGCCATAGGTTCGCCACCACTGCTACATACAAAACGCGAGAGGTTTTGAATGTATATTATTGGCAACATTTCTTTCTAAGTAATTATAGATGCATTGAGCAATACAAATTGCTGTAAAAAGGTATTTACCCTTTAAGGCAACATCACTATAGGTTAAAGGTGGAATCTGGTTGTTATGGGCAACTTATCCAGCAGGCTACTTTAGACCAGTTTGATAAATGACCCCCATAATGTTTAAGGACATTTCAAGATTTAGGAATAAAATCCTGTGCTATAAATAATAGTATGCATCATCGATGTAATGGTTGTCCACAAATACTGAGAACTGCACAGTTCTGTATTTGAGCCATGTGCAGTATTAAAATATGATTCCTGCAGAAAAACAGAACACTCCAAAGTGGCATTCTATGATTTTTTTCTCATATTATTCCTAAATCACATGAATTATATCAACCAAGGATAACTTGGAAACATACAAGGTCACTTTAGAACATGCTGTTCTGATAAAACAACCTGTCCAGCTCTGATTTAAGAAATCTCCCTCCTGTAAACCATGTACTACATTTCTTCTAGTGTAGCACAGCCTATTCCCTGGAGGCAAAGAAAAATATATGTACTTGGCACCCACATGGCTGATGACAATCTGTCGCAGGTTTAATAAGCTTGCAGTGCACAAATTACCATTTTCTTAATGGACTGTTAATAAATGTATTTAAGTTCTTATGGTATGCTGAACATGTTCATTAAAAGCGAAGTATCATAAATACATATTTACAGCAAATGAGAATGCATATGTGTGCACAGACCACATGGGGATGTCACATACATATGTCTTAAAGGGGTTGTCTCACTTCAGCAAGTGGTATGTATCATGTGGACGAAGTTAATACAAGACACTTACTAATGTATTATTATTGTCCATATTGCCTTCTTTTCTGGCTGGATTCTTTTTTACATAGCATTATACACTGTTCGTTTCCATAGTTACGACCATCCTGCAATCCAAAAGCTCTAGCCTCACTAGTGACCAGAACCACAGCAGTGCGCATAGACCGGCAATTTTTCCTACAGTGTGCAAGCATGACCACCACTGCTAATTTGCAGGGTGGTCGTAACCATAGAAAAGAGCATTGTATAATATGATGGAAAAATGAATCAAGCTAGGAAAAGGAGACAATATGTACAATCACATTACATTAGTAAGTGTTTTGTATTAACTTTCACTACATAATACACGCCACTTGCTGAAGTGACACAACCCCTCTAACCCTTTCAGCCCGGGAGGGTTTTTTTTTTTCCGTTTTCGTTTTGCGCTCCCTGCCATAATTTTTTTATTTTTCTGTTCACATAGCTGTATGAGGGCTTGTTTTTTGCGGGACAAGTTGTACTTTCCAATGCCACCATTTAATATTGCATATGATGTAGAGGGAAGCGGGAAAAAAAATTCCAAATCAGGTGAAATTGCAAAAAAAACGCAATTCTGCCACAGTTTTACGGGTTTTTTATTTACAGCGTTCAATGTTCATTAAAACTGACCAGTTACTTTCATTCTACAGGTCAGTATGAATCCAGCAATATCTAATATGTATAGGTTTTCTTGTGTTTTGATAGTGATAAAATAATTATAAATTTGGAATTTTTTTTTTCATATTTTCACCCCTATAACTTGTATGGGGGCTCATTTTTTGCAGGGAAGTTTTGAACTTTTCATTTATACCATTCTGGGGTGTGTATGACTTGTTGTTTTTTTTACACTTTATTTATTTTTATTTTTTTACACTTTTGTATAGTTACCATAGGGGACTATGACAATCAATCTTTTGATTGCTTATATCATAGACTCCAATGCATTTTTCAGTTTGTTATATTTTCTACATGCATTTTAATATATTTGCTTGAATGTTTTATATTTTTAAAGAGAAGCCTACGTAACAATGCAAAAAACCAAGTATCTACAGAATATGGGCCCAATTTACAAAGGTGCAATTTGGCACATCTAAGTTTAGAGAAGTTATCTAAGCCTATCCTAACATGGGGGCATTGCTGGAAAGGGGATATGACTTGGTGGTAATGGGTTGTTGCCTGGTATGCAACATTTTGCCCCACAATTCTGGCATGAAATTGTGTCTTAAACAAAGCCAAGCAATAGTTGGTAAATAGAGTTGAGCAAACCTGCCTTTTGGCAGGTTCGAGTTTGGGTTTGAAGTTTAAGTGAATTATGTGATGGATTCCAATCTCACTGAATCCATCATGTAATTCAATGCCAGCATGCCCAAGGGTTCCTTTCTGCTGGCCATAGACTTGTATTATGATGGCATGCAAAACGGAATGCCTCTAAAGTCATTCTGTTTGGCATGCTGGCATTGGATTACATTATAGATTCCGTGAGAACAGAATCCATTAAGTAATTCACTTAAAACCCAAACTCGAACCTGCCAAAAGGCAGATTCACTCCACTCCTTTGGTAAACTTGGTATAAAGTCAGACAAACGTGTGTAGCCATGTACCACATTTATCATGTAGCCTGAGCCCCTGTTATAAATTTAGTGCAGGTTTAGACAGCCTGTGTAAGCTTATGCTATCTATAGAATTAGTGCATCTGCTCTAATTGGGTAATTTATCAAACTGGTGTACAGTAGAAGTGACTTAGTTGCCCATAGCAACCAATCAGATTCCACTTGTTATTTTCCAAAGGGACTGTCAAAATGAAAGGTGGAATCTCGTTGCTATGGGCATTTACACCAGTTTGATAAATTACCCCATACATTTTGAAAATCAATGCTACAGACCCAAGTCCATAAACAAAAATGCATTATTTGTAGTATGTTTTGTATTCTGGTATAGTCTTTCATCTTTTGAGCATGAAAAAACACTCTGAAAAGTGCCGCAAAGAAACATGGCCTGAAAAAATCTGTTTCAAAGTAAGCCAACCAATAGTTGGTATGAGAAAAGTGTCTATCCCTGCACCAGATTTATCATCCAGCCTGAGCCCCTGTGATAAATCTGATGCAGGTCTAGACAGCCGGTCTAAGCTTACACCATATTTATGATGAGTAAATCTGGGCCCATTTTTGACAGTTATTGTGTGTAAAACCGCTCTTAAAGAACATTTACTTCACTGTCAAGGAGGTGTCACCTAAACACTGTGCCTTGACGGGAGTATTTTGAGACAAGTTGAGTTTTCACCCTACGTGAATGAAATATAGGTGGTTTGTGTATATATTTTTGGTAACACAGGAAATAACCAGTATGCCCACCATTTAGGGAGTAGAATAGGAGGCTTTTTAAGTTAGTTCCACAGCATCTTTTACCATACCTGCAGGATACCCCTGATGAAACCAGTCTAGCTGGCGAAAAATGTTTGGGGGTAGGGGCTAGATTTTAGGTGTCTAGCTGATGTTAGTTAGTCTATAATCTACTCAGTGAAGTGAACTGATTTGCAAAATAGACCATTACTAAAAGCAGCAGTATAGGGATTATACAGACTTACACAGGTTGTGCACACCTGTTATCCCTAGCTACACTATCAAAGAACACGCATCTAGACACCATTTTTAATCCTTTACATTATCACTACTTTTAAAAGAATCAAATAAAGGTTTCATTTTAATGTATTCTAATATGTTTGGGACAAGTTAGGCAGGGTAGCCAAATGGCATTCTTTGAAAAGTATTTCCAAATTTCGCGGAAAACACACACTGCCAGCCCTATGATGGAAATGCCTTTGCGATTGTGGACAAGAATAGGACATGTTTATCTTTTTTGCGGGGCTACAGAAATTAAAGGGGCCGCATCCATTCCACAAAATTGCAGAAAGGATGCAGAGACATAAATACAGTAATGTGATTGAGCCCTAACAGAAACAATGTGTAACAGCAGTTGTGGAATGTTGGTGTTTGCCTACTCACCACTGTGGTCCCAGACTCTGTGCTCGGGTGAGCACTGCCCTCCCTGGCTGTCTCTGTCATTGCCCACATCCAGCTGCATTACCCGGCAGGTAGAAGGTGATCTGCTCCGGTGTCTCTCCATACACTTCTCTGATCCTGCACTCTGTTTCTGCAGATTCTGTACCTTCTGAAATCTGCTCCACAGTTTCCACCCTGGACATAGCATGCCTTCGAGTCTGTTTCCTGTAGCACCTTGGTAAGGGCCAGCGTGTGTCACTTTCTGTGATGTAAGGGTTATGCACATGTGACCTGTGCAACCATTCTCAGCCATCGTACATATATTTTAGTGGTCCATCCCCCTTCCCAGGTGCCTGAGTGTCAAAGGTCCTTGTGTCCTGCAAAGGTTGCTATTATCTCTGCTTGTGTTCCTGTATATCTGTCCCATGCTTTTGTTTCTGGACTCCGCTACCTGTTTGATCCTTGCCTGCTTTGCCTCGACTCTCCTGTTGCTGACCTGGATTGCCTGATCTGTACCTATGCTGCCTAGCCTGACCCATTACTTTTTTGACTTCACCTCTGCCTCATCCTTTGGTCTTACAGTGTTGCTCCTCGGTCTGCTGTCTATGAATGTACCTCTAGTATCTTGCAATGGTACCCCCTTGTCTGTTTGAACCAGCTGCCTTGTGTGCCAATCCTCCTCAAGAGGTAGTGAACTGGTGTTCCCCTTGAGAAAGTCTATCTCGACCATCCTGGGTACTGTGAAGAATGAGGGGTTCACAGACAATGATCTTATAGGAGGTTCGTCACCTGGTACAGTGGCTTCACACCCTCTGGTTCGTGACACAATGTTGCAGTTCATGGCTACCACAGACTTGTATTGTTCTTCAATACAAGTCATTGGGAATGACTAAGCAGTTTTCAAATGTAAACAACTGTCTCACTGAGCTAAACCAGACAGTCAAAACATCACTGTTTTTTCCCTCCAAAACTCAGCTCTTTATAGTTCTTTATGATAGCAATGGAAAATTACTACCTTCTCAGTGTACAGACTGGAAAGTCTCAAAGTGTCTCAGTATTATCTGACTGTGCATTAACTACAATGCATTGCAAATACAGTGCAATAACTGTGCAAATGAACATATATATTACAAAAACAATATTTCAATAACATGAAACAATATAGTATAAACAGTGGCATAAATCACAGTCCAAGTAAAACCTTTAAAGCGTAATAAAGTAGGGAGTTGATGGCTTTGCATAGCAGCAATAGATGCACATTTCCACACACATCCTGACTTCAAAGTACCCTTGCTCCAGGGCACTACATATTCCTTATTTCTTCACTCTCTGGTTAAGAGCAGTTAAGTTCTCAGGTTGATCATATTTACTGTATGTATTAGCTTTTGGAATTTCCTATGTGATTATCACAGTTTAGTGACATTTGTAGTACTCAATGGTGATCAGTGTTATGGATGTAGCTTTTCATCAGTATAATATGGAATGGCTTTTTTTATTTAGCAGTTGAATGCAGCTCATATGATTATAATTGTGCATAAAATCAGCCTCCTTCTAGAAGTCTCCTGCTATATTATACAATTTGACCGCCATCTGGCTCCAAAATACAAAATAAAGGGAACCTGAGTAACCTTGTAACAACAGTTATACACTCACCGGCCACTTTATTAGGTACACCATGCTAGTAACGGGTTGGACCCCCTTTTGCCTTCAGAACTGCCTCAATTCTTCGTGGCATAGATTCAACAAGGTGCTGGAAGCATTCCTCAGAGATTTTGGTCCATATTGACATGATGGCATCACACAGTTGCCGTAGATTTGTCGGCTGCACATCCATGATGCAAATCTCCCGTTCCACCACATCCCAAAGATGCTCTATTGGATTGAGATCTGGTGACTGTGGAGGCCATTTGAGTACAGTGAACTCATTGTCATGTTCAAGAAACCAGTCTGAGATGATTCCAGCTTTATGACATGGCGCATTATCCTGCTGAAAGTAGCCATCAGATGTTGGGTACATTGTGGTCATAAAGGGATGGACATGGTCAGCAACAATACTCAGGTAGGCTGTGGCGTTGCAACGATGCTCAATTGGTACCAAGGGGCCCAAAGAGTGCCAAGAAAATATTCCCCACACCATGACACCACCACCACCAGCTTGAACCGTTAATACAAGGCAGGATGGATCCATGCTTTCATGTTGTTGACGCCAAATTCTGACCCTACCATCCGAATGTCGCAGCAGAAATCGAGACTCATCAGACCAGGCAACGTTTTTCCAATCTTCTACTGTCCAATTTCGATGAGCTTGTGCAAATTGTAGCCTCAGTTTCCTGTTCTTAACTGAAAGGAGTGGCACCCGGTGTGGTCTTCTGCTGCTGTAGCCCATCTGCCTCAAAGTTCGACGTACTGTGCGTTCAGAGATGCTCTTCTGCCTACCTTGGTTGTAACGGGTGGCAATTTGAGTCACTTTTGCCTTTCTATCAGCTCGAACCAGTCTGCCCATTCTCCTCTGACCTCTGGCATCAACAAGGCATTTCCGCCCACAGAACTGCCGCTCACTGGATGTTTTTTCTTTTTCGGACCATTCTCTGTAAACCCTAGAGATGGTTGTGTGTGAAAATCCCAGTAGATCAGCAGTTTCTGAAATACTCAGACCAGCCCTTCTGGCACCAACAACCATGCCACGTTCAAAGGCACTCAAATCACCTTTCTTCCCCATACTGATGCTCGGTTTGAACTGCAGGAGATTGTCTTGACCATGTCTACATGCCTAAATGCACTGAGTTGCCGCCATGTGATTGGCTGATTAGAAATTAAGTGTTAACGAGCAGTTGGACAGGTGTACCTAATAAAGTGGCCGGTGAGTGTATAAGTTATATATTTAAAGGGGTTGTTCAGTACTTTTATAATGGAGGCCTTTCGAGGGTCTGACACCCTACACCCCCACTGATAAGCTGTTCTGCAGTAACTCCAACACTGGATTCAGGGGTGGACACAGACAGCAGAGGGATCCTGAACTTCACTAGGGAGTAATGTTCTAAACTATATTTTTAAAATATATGTACAATGTTCTAAACATTCTAGTACTGAGTTGATCTAAGACACTAATTAGGACCACCTGCTTATTGGTTGGAAACACACAGAACTGAAGGGTCAAGGTGCAGTGCTCCTGAGTGTGGAAGAACATTAGAATAAGATAACTAAAAATTACAGTTAAAAACATCATACAGGTGGCATGTGAGTCTGAAATACTCAAATACTCATTTCTGTCTTTTGACATCTGCTGTTTTATTTTATATTATGTTAACCTTTTTCCTCAGTGGTTTTTCTGTTGCTGCAGATATGTAGTTAGGAGCAGGTAATTGCACTACCATGCTACCAGGAATTTAATAATTGGTGTGCATTATTCAGCAAAATACAGGTACAACTCTTATTATCGTATAACCCCAGTGACTGAAGTATATCACTGATTTGGTATTCTTTCATTACTTATTATATACATAATACTCAATTTAGCGATGTAGACTTAAAGGCATAATTGCATTTCCCCAGTCTAAAATGAGTTGGTAGTCTTTATAATAGTGTGTAAAATATAGTATTCTGCCACAAGGTCACCATTCAAAGAGGGAAGGAGGATAAGCTGGAGAGATGGATTAATTGATAACAGTAATACTGAAATAAATCTGCAGACAGAAGTGGTCACATTTTCAAACTAAATTTACCATTGGGAATGAAAGGAATATAACATGGTTGTCAAACCTGCTCAAAACAGTATCATCCTCTGAAAATATCTGAGATCTCTCTGACTAGGGTTGAGCGAATCGAAGTATCCAAAGTGGACCTCAATCCGAATTTCAGCGAACATCTGATTCACCGCAAAACCAAATTGTCCTCATGCTTCGTGGTAATGAATAAAATTTCCCTGTAATTTCCCTTACAAAATACAATTTGAGTGCGAACAGGCCACTGTGGCCATCTTAATTGAAGTTCCTGTACAAAATCCTGTGGGTGGTGATGTATGACATCACCACACTGCCCAGCGTGATGATATCACGTACCGCGCAAGATTTTACATGGGATCTTCAATCAAGTGCGGTGGCCTCTTCACAGTCAAATGAATTGGGTCAGTATTATTTTTTAACCCTTGACTCGCCTCCATTTTTACAACAGATGCAGGGATCAGCAATGAATGTGAAATCTGAGGGGTTCAATGATGGGGGGGTTGCGCAATCGTCTTTCCCCATCATCACGCCTGCTACTTAGTTCTTTGTGAAATTCAGCTAAGCAGTTGAATTTAAGTTTTCATAACTTTGCTCATCACTATCCTTGACCTAAACTTCGTATCTAAAAAAAAGGAAAAGGATAGTTTTCACTTAACAGCAACTCATGTGTTATATTGGATTCTTATTCTCTATTTCCCTTAACCCCCTAACTGTTTTCCAGCTCCAGCAATGGGAAAAGTAGCTAACTGGAGGGCTGCTTTAGATGCTGCTACCTCCTGAATGGTAGCAGCTAGAAACATGCAACCAATCTTGTTTGAAAGTAGACATTCCAAGCTTTCGGACAATACCAAAATGACAGCAATATGTTCAGGACAGAGAAAGATATAACTAATAGAAATCGGGATGCTGTGAATGCAGATGAAAATTAAAATAAAAACAGGTTTTACTTGCGATTATTCCTGACTTGATTTTTAACAGTGATTTCTCCTCTGTTGAGTGGACCTTAGCTGTCATTTTATCTTTTATGAAAGCCTGGACTGTCACCTTTCAGACAAAACCAGTTGCATGTTTCTAGCTGCTGCCATTGAGGAGATATTACAATCTAAAGCAGCCCTCCCCCCTTGCTAAAATATGCCCCCATTGTCTGATAGGTGCCAGTCCCAGCGCAGAACGGAGAGGGGAGCATTGCACCTGGAGGACCCCGGACCACCACCAGCCACCACCAGGCGCAGCTCTCCGCTGCTCCCATAGAAATAAATGGGAGCGCACAGCACATGTGCGGCCACCACGACCATTCATTTCTATGTAGCCAATGGAAATAGCCAAGTCAGCGTTCAGCTATTTTTGGCGGCCCCATAGAAATGAATGGAGGGCGGCTGCGCATGCGCAGTGCACCCTCCATCACTTTTGGGGCTCCATTCCCGGGTCCCGGTGGTGGGACAATGGGGGCATATCCTAGCCTTTAACACTTTCACTCCCTAAGATTTTTTGTTTTCGCGTTTTCGTTTTGCGCTCTCTGCCTTCACAGAGCCATAACTTTTTTACTTTTCTGTTCACATAGCTGTATGAAGGCTTGTTTTTTGCGGGACAAGTTGTACTTTCCAACGCCACCATTTAATATTGCATATGATGTAGTGGGAAGCAAGAAAAAATTCCAAACCGAGTAAAATTGCAAAAAAACGCAATTCTGCCACAGTTTTACATGTTTTATATTTACGGCATTCGATGTTCATTAAAACTGACCAGTTACTTTCATTCTACAGGTCAGTATGAATCCGGCGATATCTAATATGTATAGTTTTTCTTGCGTTTTGATAGTCATAAAATAAATATAAAGTTGGAATTTTTTTTGTCACCATATTTTGACCCCTATAACTTTTTGGTATTTATGTGTACGGAGCTGTATGGGGGCTCATTTTTTGTGGGGAGATCTGAACTTTTCATTTATACCATTCTGGGGTGTGTATGACTTTTTGATCACTTTTAAAAAAAAAAAAAATTGGCCATTTTGACGTTTTTTTCCATTTCGCTGTTTTCCATATGGGAAAGAAATTTTTATATTTTTATCGTATGGGCGATACCCATGATGTGTATTTTTTAATTTTTTTTACTACTTTTATTTTTAATTTGGGGAAAGGGGGGTGATTTAAATTTTTATGTTTTTTTATTTTTTCATTTTTAAAAACTTTATTTAATTTGTTTTACACTTTTTTATAGTTCCCACAGGGAACTATAACAAGCAGTCATCTGATTGCTCATATCATAAACTCCAATGCACTTGCATTGCAGTCTATGATGATTTTACTACTTTCTTATGGAGCCCTATTACAGGCAGGGGCTCCATAGGAAATACTATGCAGCAGCCTCCTGCCATTCATAAAGGCAGGGGCTGCTGCATACACGCTTCGGCTCCTCTGATCGCCACACGGGGGATCCGGAGCAACACCAGAAGCGCGCGCTTCCGGTGTTTGACGAGCTCGGATGCCGTGGTCAGGATTGACCACGGCATCCGAGGGGTTAAATGTCCGCGATTGGCATTACTGCCGGTTGCGGACATCAGCCGCGGGTGTCTGCTGTAGTAATAAGCAGTCCACCCGCGGCCATGACGCCTGTTCTGCTCAGGAGCGGGCGCCTTCTTTAAACACGGACCCAGCGCCGTACTATCAACCCCTGGGCGCGAAGGGGTTAAAGGGAATATGTTAATAGAAATCGAATTGTTTAAATCACTTTTTTATGATTAAGAAATGAAACATTTTTGGTGATGTTATTTTTAGTTTTTAATCTCTGTGATACAGATGAGTGAATTTCCAAAAATTTCAATTCAGGCATGAATTGATTCTACCTGAATAGTATATGTCTGGAAAATATACTGTATCTCTCTTTCCTTTGTATATTTAAAAAAAATCTTAAAATGCTGCCGTTTTTGCAGTGGCCACCAGACCCAATAATAGGTAATAGGCCATTGTGTGTCTAAATGCTGTTATGATCATGCTATAGATAAAAAATCCACAGTCAGAAAAAAATTGATTAGAAAAAAGAACATAAAACATTATAAGTGACACTACTCTTATGACTCTAAATAATGGCTGTGGCACTGGAATACAGTACAAACAATAATTTTAAACTGAAATCTACGACCTTTTACATGTAATCAACACCTGATGGGGATATATTTTTAACCTGCAAACTGTGAGCGCAAATAGTGATTAATGCTGAACAGAAAATACTGTTTCGAAAATTCTATAACATATTAATGTTGGCTGAACAACATACAGGAGCATTCAGACTGCAGATGTTGAGAATAATCCTTTTGCTCTGCTGGGAGATAAGCAGGTGCCAGAGGTGGAAGTGGATTGATTTGTTCTTCCCACTGAAATGTTATTCCTGGGGAAATAGTTGCTGGTTAGCACATACCATAGGTTTAAGTGAATGGCCAGGTTTAGCCAAACACCAGCAGTGTCTAGAAGACAAAAATAACAGTTACAGAACCACATCATGGATTACATGGGTAGCTGGGTTTTTCCTTGCATGCGGTATAATAAACAGAGCTCAATACATTATTAATAATGATGAATGTAGTATAAAAACCAAACAAATAATAAACCTGGAACGGCTGTTTTCTGGGATCTATAAACAGCCCATCTTTCATTAGGTGACATTGCCTGGGTGTTACTAATGGAGCTTGCTGCCCCTCTATCACTGCAATGACATCCCCTCATTTAACACAAAGCCTTAATTACATGATCCCCGCATTGTTTAGACATGTCCCCTGCCTGGTGATTTACAGACCTAGGGCACCGCTCATGCTGGCACCCTCTGTGACAGTGCTTGTGCCTTTCATGTTTACTTACTATTCCCACCACAGCCAAACTGCACAACTCCAATCTGTCGCTATACGTCTTCTACCAAATGAGCAAGTGGAGAGTGTCAGCAAATGATGGACGAGTTTCTGCAGAAAGCATATAGCTTTGGACTAATTTCACCCAAAATAATAGAAGAAATTGGAATCACAAAGCACAGCTTCACCAGTCTACTTACACCATTACAGTTTAATACAGGAAACTATCTACTGATTTTTACCAAACTGTATTAGCTATGAAATTTGTTGTTCTCCTCCATAAGTAAGCAGTAAGCATTAGTTTCAACACTCCCCAAGTTGCAGAGTAATAGAATCTGCGTGTTCTGTATGGGATATTGCACTGTTTTTAAATGCATTATATTCCAAAAATGGAAAGAGAAAAGATATTAAAATACAATGCACCTGTAGTATCAGTATTTCAGGCTCTGCAATGCACCGCTTACTTGAGAAATGAGACTTTAATGCAAAACTATTGCACAGACCTCAGAAGGCTAATCTATTCCTATTCTTCTTTGTTTCTTGTTGATTTCTTTTCGGTGTGCATGCGTTTTATTAAGACATTTAACACCATCTCCCTGCTGATCATGGGGTGTTGAGTACCCTTATCTCTGCCATTATAAACCATTTAAATGCTCTCCAAATAATTTAACTTATGGCATTTATATATTTATTTATTGTACATATTTAATAGACCTAATCAGATAATAAAAATACTATAAAAATAAATACAATAAAAAAATACTATTCCTGTTATCTTGAAAATAAATATTATTGGGTGACTACTAGAGATGAGCAAATTTTTCAAAAATTTTTATTCGGCTGGTTCGCCGAATTTTCTGAAAAGATTCGCTTCGATCCGAATAAATTCGTTGCGAATCGCGTTAAAAAACGGCTACTTCCGGGCTGCAGAGAGCCTGGATAGTGGTGTAGAACATTATGCCTTGCAGTAAAACGCATAGGGAGTAGTGTTGAGCGAGCACCTCTGTGCTCGTATGCTCGGGTGCTCTGGCCGAGCACTCGAGCATAATGTTAGTCAATGGGACTAAACCAGGCACCCCCCGCACGGAAGAGGGGAGGGTGTCTGGTTAGTAGGAAAAGGTCAGAATCGAGACTTCTCCTCCTTTACTCCTTTCGCTCGTAAAAGTATTCTAATTAACTGAATTTGTACGCATTAGCATACAATGCATACCATTAGCGTACAAATCAACATAAGAGTGAATGCCAGCATTGCGCTCGAGTACACTCGGTGTTCGGCTGAACACCGAGCGGAGCCGAGCGTAGGCATGCTCGGCTGAACAGCAAGTTCGGCCGAGCATGCTCGCTCAACGCTAATAGGGAGTCTACTATGGTAGTGAAAGAATACTGTGAGCCAGTGTGACATGCACATAACAGGCGTCGCTCTTAGAATCACTGCACACTTTTATGTATTTGGGCAGTTAAGGGGCCAAAACTCACCAAACAACTCAAGTCTGAACTCAGCCTTACAGGTCATTGTTAGCGCCATCTATAAAGAATCGTGCAGAGGCCCAAGATCCTACTAGAGCGCCAAAAGCGCACGCCTTTTATACCAATTCACTGATTCCACATATATTTCGACAGAACCTGTTCTATTACACGCTTATACAAGCAAAGCCCCCCCAGACAGCGTGGAGATGGCACTGGCAGCATCATCAGCAGACTATAGAGTGGCACGACGACAGTGTGGCCAGGTGGCAGCAGCATGAGTAGGCCACAGAGTGGCAGAATGACAGACCCCGGAAGTGGCAGCAGCAGTTGAAGTAGTAGTACAATTTGGAGGCCACAGAGTGGCACAATTACCTAATTTTGACGTAGCGGCAGCTAGGAGACGGCATGTGGAGTCGGCGGCGACAGCAGCATCAGGCCGGAGAATGGCATGATGACATACCCTGAAGAGCAGACCGTAATAAAAAATTCTCGTCCTTTTGGTTAAGATCAACTGTCGCATATGTTCTTTTCAGTATCGGGGCTGGTTATGCCAGCGGACGGGAACGTGAGGCAGAGGAGGTGCAGTGAAGGCTCCAGCTTTGCCTCGACTGTGACAAAATGTCAGTATTGACCCAAGACGCCAAGAAAGTTCTGAGTTCCATCTTGAGATCGAGCTGAAGGTCTGCAGGGAGCTGAGCTACCACCTGTGGGAGCCCCTACCTCTCGCCTCCCCCATGCCACTCGCTGAGTGTCCAGGGAGCCGGAATCGTTTACTTTTAAACATTCAAGTGTTCAAAACAAACAGGGTTTCCTGTGTACTTGAGCTTTGAATAATGGAATAGGACTACAGAAGCAACCAAAAACTCATACCAAAAATGTACGAGTGACATGCTGCTGCGGAGGAGAAGGTCCAAAAAATTCTAATTAATTTACTAGGCCAACGAGTGGCACCATAACAGCAGCTGCAAGAGGCAGCAGCAGTCGAACAAATTTCAAGGCCACAGAGTGGCACCATAACAGCAGCTGCAAGAGGCAGCAGCAGTCGAAGAAATTTTAAGGCCACAGAGTGGCACCGTAACAGCAGCTGCAAGAGGCAGCAGTCAAACAAATTTCAAGGCCACAGAGTGGCACTGTAACAGCAGCAGCAAGAGGCAGCAGTCAAAAAAATTTCAAGGCCACAGAGTGGCACCGTAACAGCAGCTGCAAGAGGCAGCAGCAGTCGAAGAAATTTCAAGGCCACAGAGTGGTACCGTAACAGCAGCTGCAAGAAGGCAGCAGCAGTCGAACAAATTTCAAGGCCACAGAGTGGCACCGTAACAGCAGCTGCAAGAGGCAGCAGCAGTCGAAGAAATTTCAAGGCCACAGAGTGGTACCGTAACAGCAGCTGCAAGAAGGCAGCAGCAGTCAAACAAATTTCAAGGCCACAGAGTGGCACCATAACAGCAGCTGCAAGAGGCAGCAGTCGAATACATTTGCTAGGCCACAGAGTGGCACCGTAACAGCAGCTGCAAGAGGCAGCAGCAGTCGAATACATTTGCTAGGCCACTGAGTGGCACCATAACAGCAGCTGCAAGAGGCAGCAGTCGAATACATTCCAAGGCCACAGAGTGGGAGAGGCAGCAGGAGTCGTACTAATTTTAATGAGACAGAATGGCACAGTGACATACCCTGGGAGAGGCAGCAGCAGTCAAAAAAATTTAAATGCAACATACCGTAGATTACATAATTAAGAGGTAGTGGCAGCAAGGACACAGCATGCAGAGGCGGCGGCAGCAGCATGAGTAGGCCACAGAGTGGCACAATTACATAATTTGGAGGTAGCGGCAGCTAGGACACAATGTGTGGAGGCGGCGGCAGCAGCATGAGTAGGCCACAGAGTGGCACAATTACATAATTTGGAGGTAGCGGCAGCTAGGACACAATGTGTGGAGGCGGCGGCAGCAGCATGAGTAGGCAACAGAATGGCACAATTACATAATTTGGAGGTAGCGGCAGCTAGGACACAATGTGTGGAGGCGGCGGCAGCAGCATGAGTAGGCCACAGAGTGGCACAATTACATAATTTGGACATGGCGGCAGCTAGGACACAGCGTGTGGAGGCGGCAGCAGCAGCCGCAGGCCACAGAGTGGCATGGTGACATAGCCTGGAGGTGACAGCAGTAGCAGCATGAGGAGACCTGATTGTTGAGGTGGCAGCAGCATCAGAAGGCTACATATTGGGTCAGTGAGTGGAGAGGTGAGTGGCAATACCAGTCACTGGTAAAGATGCTGGGTGGTAGAAGGAGCAGCTGGTAGATGTGTGGCATCAGGCGGGTGGCAGCATCATAAGAGTGGCTGAGGCAGGTAGCCTGAAGAATACAGTCTCATTTGTCAATGTTTGGGTGACGCATCATGGCTGATCTACTCTGATGCATCAGGCGTTGGAGGGTTGAAATCCTGGCTGATCCATGCCTGATTCATCTTGACAAAGGTGAGTCTTTCCACATTTTGGAAGGACAGGCGAGTTCTTCTTGGGGTAACTATGGCCCCCGCCGCACTGAACACCCACTCTGATGCCACACTACTAGCCAGGCAGGACAGCTTCTCCAGTGCAAACTTGGCCAGTTGCGGCCAGAAATCCAGTTTGGCTGCCCAGTAGTCCAGAGGATCTTCAATGTGGGGTCGCAGGGTGCTGTCCAAGTACGCCACCACCTGCTGGTTCAGGGTCTGCTCCTGGTCTACCTGCTACTGCTGCTAGTGCTGGTGAGTACTTTCCGCACTTGGCGGGTGAAGAAAGCTGCTCATCAGCGACTCCAGACTCAAGTTGCTGCTGATGGAGCTGGTACTGCTCAGAATCCCCCCCCCCCCACAGCAGCCGTGACAGTGGTACACGAGCGCTGAGGGAGTCCCCGGTCAGACCTGCGAGAGGATGGACGATGACGCAGATAGGCAGCAGCCAACTGACTACATAGGATGTCTCTATAGTACTTCAGTTTGTCCTCCCTCTCAGCAGGTGAAAAAAGGGCCTATTTTAGACCTGTAACAAGGGTCCAAGAGGGTGGAGAGCCAGAAGTCATCCCTCTGCCGTATGGTGAATATTCGGCTGTCACTACGTAAGCAAGTGAGCATGCATCAGGCCATTTGCACAAGTGACTCGGAGGGACTCCCTGTCTCCAACTCCACTGTATACTGCCATGGTGTCTCTGGGTCATCTGCCTCATCTTCCTCATCTCCCTCTACCTCCTCTGGCTGCTCCTGCTCCTCCTCTTCTGTCACCTGGGTAGAAAAACCACTAAATGCTTGTGCCCAGTTCAGCCCACCGGACTCATGTGGCCGTGAGATGCAGTTTCCACGTCTCCAGTCCCCTGACCAGAAAGATTTTGCAGCATCTGTTCCCAGACATGAAGCAGTGGAATGACGTTGTTCATACCGTAGTACTGGTGACTGACAAATAACGTGGCCTCCTCCAAGGGCCTGAGCAAGCGGCAGGTGTCACGCATGAGCTGCCACTGGCTGACATCAAAATTACACAGGGGAGTACTCCTGTCCGCTTGGATCATTAAGAAATCGTTTATGGCCTTTCTCTGTTCGTACAGTCGGTCCAACATATGGAGGGTAGAATGCCAACGGGTGGAAACGTCACATATCAGCCTATGTTAGGGGACGCCATTCTTGCGCTGCAGCTCAAGGAGGGTGTGCTTGGCAGTGTAGGAATGGCTGAAGTGCATGCAAAGTTTCCTGGCTATTTTTAGAATGTTTTGCAGTTGGGTATAAGACTTGAGGAACCGTTTGACAACCAGATTAAACACGTGCGCCATGCAGGGCGCATGGCTCAGCCCTCCTTGGTGCAGCGCGGACACCTTGGTTCACAATTTTAGTTGTCACGGAGAAAGCCAGCAATCGATTTCTTCTTTCATGACGCGGAGCAGTTCCTCCCCTGTGTGACTTCGTTCGACCAGGCAAACCAGGCGCAGAACTGCGTGACACCGCCGTGCCCTGCACATGTGGTACGCTGGAGGAGCGCTATGACTTGGCCCTGCAGTGGAGGCTGAGGTGGTGGAGAAGGAGCCGGACATTAGCGCAGGATCAGCAGTTTGACAACGAGGAGGAGAAAGTGGCGTCACCTGTTCAAGTTGCTCGTGTGGCTTGGCAGGAAGCACATTGACCCAGTGGGCCGTAAAGGACATGTACTGGCCTTGACCGTAGTTACAACTCCACACGTCGGCGCTGCCGTGTACTTTGGCAGATACCGACAGGCTCAAGGACTGGGCCACCTTCTCTTCTACATATTTGTGCAGGGCTGGGACTGACTTTTTGCCAAAGAAATGATGGCTTGGGACTCTCCACCTCGGCTTGGCACAAGCCATCAGTTCTCTGAACGGTGCAGAGTCCACCAGTTAAAAAGGGAGGGACTGCAGCACAAGCAACTTGGACAGGAGCACGGTCAGCTTCTGCGCTGTAGCATGGCTGGACGCGTACTGCTGTCTCTTTGTAATCGCCTCGGTGAATGACTGCTGCCGTAATGAGTGGCGAGGAATAAGAGGAGGAGGAGCAGGAGCATCTGGAGCGGTAATGACAGACAGCAACGTTGGGCAGAGGTGCTGGAGCCTTGACTGCCTGAAATGGGATGCGTGCCACTGGGTGACGCTGCTGCTGCTGCTGCCGACTGGACCACCTCATCTGAGCCACAGTTCTCCCAGGCCACTTTGTGGTGACGCTGCCTATGTTGGCGCAGGGCCTTGGTGCCAAAATTAGCACCCTGGCCACGCTTCACTTTCTGACCACAGATTCTACATATAGCCATGTTCACCTCCTCAGGCGTCTGAACAAAAAAAATCCACACAGCCGACTAGGCGATTTTACCACCAACACTCCGCACTGACTGAGTGGTACCTCTGCTGCCTGGCTGAGCCCCTGAGCAGCTCATTTCAAGGCCGGAAAGCACCTGCGAAGAGTGTGGTCTACCCTGTGCCCGTTTGGCTCCCGACCTCGCACTGCTGCCACTCTGCTGACTAACGGCCACACTACCGACTTGCTGCCTGCACCGCTGCCTGACGCTGTCAGTCTCGTCTGCAGATGATGATAATGATGATGAAGCCCTTGCTTTACCCGGCTCCCAAGTGCGATCGGCTACATCATCATCAACTACAGTTTGCACATCACTAATGTCCTATTCAACTGTCTAGGTGTACAAAGCCTGACTGCTCTCAACATCACCTCCCACTACACTCTCCTCATCAGTACTTGAGCGCCTACTGGAAGGAGCGGATTTCATCCCCACCTCTTGGCTTCCAAGTAGCTGCTGACTGTCCTCAAGTAGTTCGTCCTCGCTGTATAGTGGCTGTATAGCCCATAGCATATAGTACTTCTCTGGCTGAGGGAACCGAAAAGGAGGACAGGTGAGGGCACTGAAGCTGCTCCGGGCCCATGCCAACTAAGGATTGTGTCTGACAAACCCACCGACTCTTGGCTGGGGGTTTCAGATGTCATCTGGGAGGAAGTGGATGACCGAGTCAACCATTCAAGAACATCTGGGTTGGTGGTCAACACACGACTACTAGATGACACCTGTAGCTGTGGCCTCGCCGAGTGACCCCAAATGCCACGTCCTCTTCCTCTGCTGAGATCTGTGCTTATTCCAGAAACATTTGTGCCACTGCCCCTCCCCTGTGAAGGGCCTGTCACCCCTATGTCTGACATACTGTTTGAATAAAAATTTTAAATAAAAGGAAATTAAGAATCCCCTAAAAAATATACTTTGCTCACTGCCTTGCACAACTGCTTAACTATTTCTTTAAGAAATATCGTCACCCACAGAGTGGGTTAACAATGGGTTGCTAAACTGCAGTACAATGGGTTACTGCACAGCACTACACACTATATGACAATTTTCTTTTTCTATGGCGACTGATACTGCAAATAGTTATTTAAAACTAACAACCCCACAAACACGGACTCACAGTTTTTTTGGCAAGTCAACTTCACTGACTACGTTAGCACAATATCACGCTTTTCTGTTTGGATGGTGAATAACGCTGCAAATAGTTATTTTAAATGAACAAAAACACAAACACGGATTCACAGTTTTTTTGGCAAGTCAACTTCACTGACTACGTTAGCACAATATCACGCTTTTCTGTTTGGATGGCGAATAAAGCCGCAAATAGTTATTTAAAACTGACAACCCCACAAACACGGATTCACTGTTTTTTTGGCAAGTCAACTTCACTGACTACGTTAGCATAATATCACGCTTTTCTGTTTGGATGGCGAATAACGCCTCAAATAGTTATTTTAAACTAACAACCCCACAAACACGGATTCAACGTTTTTTTGGCCAGTCAACTTCACTGACTACGTTAGCACAATATCACGCTTTTCTGTTTGGATGGTGAATAATGCCGCAAATAGTTATTTAAAACTAACAACCCCACAAACACGGATGCACAGTTGTTTTGGCAAGTCAACTTCACTGACAACGTTAGCACAATATCACGCTTTTCTGTTTGGATGGCGAATAAAGCCGCAAATAGTTATTTAAAACTAACAACCCCACAAACACAGATTCACTGTTTTTTTGGCAATTCAACTTCACTGACTACGTTAGCACAATATCACACTTTTCTGTTTGGATGGCGAATAACGCCGCAAATAGTTATTTTAAACTAACAACCCCACAAATACGGATTCACAGTTTTTTTGGCAATTCAACTTCACTGACTACGTTAGCACAATATCACCCTTTTCTGTTTGGATGGCGAATAACACCGCAAATAGTTATTTTAAATGAACCAACCCACAAACACGGATTCACAGTTTTTTTGGCAATTCAACTACACTGAAGAATTAACACTATATGGCGGTTGTCTATTTGTATGGCGAATAACGCTGCAATTATTTCTTTCTCATTTACAAGCTGCCAATCACGGATTATATATGTTTTTCCCCAAACACAACCCATTTTTTTCTAAATGTTTTTTTATTATTATTATTTTTTTATTTTTTTATTTTAAATATATATTTTTTTATGTACCCCAAACAAGGCTCTGACCCTCTTACTGCACTGCAAAAAGCGACACTAGTGGTGCTTTTTTGAATAAAGCACCCCAACACAGCTTTTAGAACAGAGTGCAGTGCTGTATAACAGGCTAACCGCTATGCCCACTCACTGCTGCTCAGTGTACCAGAATAGCGATTTCACTGCCTGATTTTCTGTCCCTCTCCTATCCGTGCAATTCAGATTATCTATCCCTGATCTCCTCATTTGTTTTCTTTAGTTTTTTTTTTTTCACTTGCCCTATCTCTCCTGATGTCTGTCTCTGGTCTAAAATCAATAGAAAATGGCAGATTCCAGCACTGCAGAGCTATTTATAGGGCTGTGGCATCACAGGACCTGGCTGGCTTCTAATTGGCTACATGTCTGCATGTGATCGCATTGTGGGTGTTTACTTCTTTGTCCCAGAAATCCTTCCCCCATGTCATGCCATGTGCTTGTGGCAAAAAAAAAAGATTTGTTACTTCGAATCGCTATGAAATTCACTTTTGTTGCGAATCGAATTTTCCATGAAATTCGTAACGAATTCCACTTCGTCAGCTTCGATTCGTTCATCTCTAGTGACTACACTTATTTCTTGGCTGTATAACACAGTCATAATCAGAGACATTTTGCTTGGCAGAGACCAGACTTCTCGTACGTTTCTCTTCCACTTGTTTTATTGGGAATAATGATGGACGCACAACAATTAGTGTTGATATTGGCAAATCTGTGCCATACATGCTTGCAAATAGCTGAACACAAGCTCATTTCTAGAATGACTTAATCAGAATTGGTGGGATCACTGTCCAATATGCTTGTAAATTCAGATGTCAGTGTCCACACTATTTTATACCCACACTTCAAAGGCCACAGAGAAATCTAACTATCTATCTGTCTGTCGGTCTGGCCACTAGGCCTGAAATCTATGAGGCAGTTGAACGGCACATGAGATCCTGATTACCCAACTGTGACCTCCTGCGTCGGGTCTCGTGAGATGACGTGATGACATGGTGCAGGAGGGCATGGTGATGTGTTTGTGACCACCTACGCTGGTACCCTCGAACACAGGCCAGAAGCGGTGATGGAGTGAAGAAGAGAGGTGAGTATTTATTTGTTTTATTTAATGTATGCATCCTAAGGAAGGCAGCACTGGGGGCACTATGGAGGTGGATTACTATATATATATAGTGCCTTGCAAAAGTATTCGGCCCCCTGGAACTTTTCAACCTTTTGCCACATTTCAGGCTTCAAACAAAAATATGTAACATTTTAAATTTTTTGTGACAAATCAACAACAAGTGGGTCACAATTGTGAAGTGGAACGAAATTTATTGGATCATTTAAACTTTTTTTTTTAAATAATAAAACTGAAAAGTTGCGCGTGCAAAATTATTTGGCCCATTTACTTTCAGTTCAGGAAACTCACTCCAGAAGTTCATTGAGGATCTCTGAATGATCCAATGTTGTCCTAAATGACTGATGAAGATAAATAGAATCCACCTGTGTGTAATCAAGTTTCCTTATAAATGCACCTGCTCTGTGATAGTCTCAGGGTTCTGTTTAAAGCACAGAGAGCATCATGAGGACCAAGGAACACACCAGGCAGGTCCTTGATACTGTTGTGGAGAAGATTAAAGCCGGATTTGGATAGCAAAAGATTTCCCAAGCTTTAAACATCCCAAGGAGCACTGTGCAAGCGATCGTATTGAAATGGAAGAAGTATCAGACCACTGCAAATCTACCAAGACCTGGCCGTCCCTCTAAACTTTCATCTCAAACAAGGAGAAGACTGATCAGAGATGCAGCCAAGAGGCCCATGATCACTCTGGATGAACTGCAGAGATCTACAGCTGAGGTGGGAGGGTCTGTCCATAGGACAACAATCAGTCCAACACTTCACAAATCTGGCCTTTATGAAAGAGTGGCAAGAAGAAAGCCATTTCTCAAAGATATCCATAAAAAGTCTTGTTTACAGTTTGCCACAAGCCACCTGGGAGACACATAAAACATGTGGAAGAAGGTGCTCTGGTCAGATGAAACCAAAATCGAACATTTTGGAAACAATGCAAAACGATATGTTTGGCGTAAAAGCAACACAGCTTATCACCCTGAACACACCATCCCCACTGTTAAACATGGTGGTGGCAGCATCATGGTTTCGGCCTGCTTTTCATCAGCAGGGACAGGGAAGATGGTTAAAATTGATGGGAAGATGGATGGAGCCAAATACAGGACCATTCTTGATGAAAACCTGTTGGAGTCTGCAAAAGACCTGAGACTAGGACGGAGATTTATCTTCCAACAAGACAATGATCCCAAAAATAAAGCAAAATCTACAATGGAATGGTTCAAAAATAAACGTATCCAGGTCTTAGAATGGCCAAGTCAAAGTCCAGACCTGAATCTAATTGAGAATATGTGAAAAGAGCTGAAAACTGCTGTTCACAAACGCTCTCCATCCAACCTCAAAGAGCTCGAGCTGTTTTGCAAGGAACAATGGGCAAGAATTTCAGTCTCTAGATGTGCAAAACTGATAGAGCTATACCCCAAGCGACTTGCAGCTGTAATCGCAGCAAAAGGTGGCGCAACAAAGTATCAATGCAAGGGGGCCGAATAATTTTGCACGCCCCACTTTTCAGTTTTATTATTACAAAAAAAGTTTAAATGATCCAATAAATTTTATTCCACTTCACAATTGCGACCCACTTGTTGTTGATTCTTCACCAAAAATTTAAAACGTTATATCTTTTTGTTTGAAGCCTGAAATGTGGCAAAAGGTTGAAAACTTCCAGGGGGGCGAATACTTTCACAAGGCATTGTATGTATGTATATATATATATAGAGAGAGAGAGAGAGTGGGCCATAATGATAAAGAGGGGGCCAATACTTCTAATACAAAGCGGGTCATTATACTACTAATACAGAGGGGGTCATTATACTAATAATACAGAGGGGGCAATTATATATACTAATACAAAGGGGACACTGTGACAGGTCTTTATAAATACTGGTGCTACTACAGGGATCTTTATAAATACTTGGACTGCTTGGACCGATACTTTGAGGCATTATAACTACTGAATACACTATAGGGGGCTTTATTACTATTGCAGGGGTATCTTATAGGGGGTACCTTATGGAGGGGCCTATTACTGCTGGGGCACTATAGGAGGCCTTATTTCTACTAGAAGCCTTATGGGGGCACTATTAATACTGGGGTGCTGAGAGGGGTTTTATTATGAGCACAATATGAAGGACATTACTACTAATGGGTTTTGTTGCAGGTGATGCAGGGAACACTATTACCATTGAGAACAGTTTGGGAGTGTATTATCATGGGGGAGGCACCAGGAGGGAGAGGACGATAGTAAAGTGAGGAATCTAAAAAAAAATATTCTGTGATAAACTCTACAGAGATGAGACTGAGCTGAATGAAAGTTTCATGGCGGTCTTATCTCTGAATGAAGATGTTGAGCAGTCTATATCAGAGGAGACGTGACTGGATGTAAGAGGTATGTACTGCTGGGTTGGGGGGAGGACTTCAGGCCACACTATGCATGATCTGAATTCTAGGGCCTCCCATCCATCTACTAGATTATCTGTACTGTGTTACGTGTGGTGTTACGTGTAATTGGTTTGCCCCAGGTGCTGGCAACCCACACTAGGCCACTGCCTTAGATATCTGAGCACCGTGCAGTCTTCCAAATTAAGTAGATTCTGCAAATGTATTTGGCAACAGATTTGTAAGCAAAACATTGCAGTTACACTTTTGTTTCATAGACCAGGGTAAGGCCACAATGTGTAAATCCCACCCTCAAAACAGAATTTCCATTCATCTCTATGAAACCTGGAAATAGCAAGCATGGACTTGCCTATCTCCAGGAGTCCCATAGAGATGAATGTAGTGGCAGTGTACATGCTTAACCTGCCCCTCCATTCATTTTTGGGACCCTGCAGGGTACAGGGACCTCTTATTATGATCAGCAGGGTCCCAATGGTAGGACTCCACCAATCCAATAATTATTCCCTATCCTGTGGATAGGGGACAACTTGAAATTGCAGAATATCCCATTAAGCCACTTTTAATTGGCCATAACACCAGTGCTTTTCTCTTCTATGACCTTCCACAGTTTATCAGGCCTCCGTGTGCTCTAATTCCAGTTGTGATGAACCACAACAGGTCTAAGTGTTGCTTTCATAACACAGGCGCAAACAAATAAATAAAAATAATAATAAAAATCACCAGTTTTATGGCCAACTAAAAGCAGCCTTACTGCCAGCCTATGCTTTCAGAAATCCACCTTCTCGGCTGAGGCTCATTTTACTGTGCCTTGTATAGAAATTTGGTGTTTTTTGAGGACAAGTTTTATCTTGGAGCACACTATGAAAGAAAAGTGATGATTAGCCTGTGCATGTAATGGTTTCTTTACTGGCAATTGCTGGGTTTCTTAAATCCTCTCTTCGGGAGCACACACTGAACATTTGATGACTGGGATTTAGTACAAGTGTGCTAGTGTGAGGAGATCTTTCATTATTTTATAAATTCTCTACATGTTAAAAATTAGATTATTACAACTAGAGAGGGATTTATAGTGGTGCAACACACGAGCAGTTCACCAGTATTCTCTACCCCATGCAAAGTGTAGCACACTTGTTACCAGGGTACTGTATATGCAATATTAAGTAATCTGCTGTCTTCTAAAACCAACGCAGCTTGAACCTAGCATATCTTGAAATCCTCTCCTAAATTTATAGGTTTTAAAAAATTGGTACATGGGTTTCATAAATATGGATTTTGACTTCCTTGAACTTTGTATTTTGCCCTAGAGAATTGGGAAAATAATAATCTTTATTTATATATCGTCCACATATTCCACAGCGCTTTACAATTCAGTGGTTCGTGTACAAACAGTCAAAAATAACATAACAGACAAGTCAATAATTAGAACAAGAAGAATGAGGGCCCTGCTCGCAAGAGCTTACAATCGATGAGAAGATAAGGGTGACACAATAGGTAAAATGCTTATTTTGTACAATGGTCCAGACACCTTGGGAAAATAGGGGAGTAGATATAAAGCTGCATGAGCAAGTCACCAGCTCATATCTGTAGTGTTTCTGGGCGTGGTAGAGAGTTTGGTGGAGGATCAGGTTCAGAAAAATGATGATAAATAGGCTATATATGGAAAGGAATTAGATCAGGGGATGTGATAGGCTACCTAAAAAGATATGTTTTTAGGGAGGGCCTAAAACTGTGTATACTGTGATTTAACATAATTTCTTTGGGTAGGGTGTTTCAAAGAACTGGTGCAGCTTGGGAGAAGTCTTGGAGCTGAAAGTGAAAGGTTCGGATTATGGTGGATATCAGTCCTAAATGTTTGCAGAGTGTAGAGCACGGGTAGGGTGGTAGATAGAGATGAGGGAAGAGATGTAGGGGGGTGCAGCACTGTGGAGAGCTTTGTGAGTGAGGACGAGCAGTTTAAATTGGATTATATACTATATGGCCATTCATTGCAATGACTGGCACAGGACGGAAGCATCGGAGTAAGGGTTAGACGGATAGGTGACCCTTGCTGCTGCATTAAGGATAGCTTGGAAAGGGGAAAGTCTGGTGAGGGGGAGGCCAATTAATAGTGAGTTACAGCAATCAAAGCGGGAATGGATCAGGGCAACAGTGAGAGATTTTGTTGTTTCCATAGTGAGAAAGGAGCAGATTCTAGAGATATTTTTGAGGTGCAAGCAACATAAGTGGGCAAGAGTGTGTAGCCTAGGCGTGATGATAGTGCCACACACCGAGAGGGAGATATCAGGTTTAGGTAGGTTGCTATAGGATGCTAATGATGATTATTTCAAAGGACAGCACCAACATTAGCATTGCACCTTAGAGTCCCAGGATCCTACTTCATGGACCGATGTCATGCCAATTGGCGCTTATTAAAGGTCGTTACACACTAAGAGGAACCATAATCATTACAATTAATCTGGTCATTATAACAATTGTTCATCCTCTATTCACTTTGCAAATTGTTGGCAGCATGTCTCATTTTACACAAGGTGATGTGCTGAAGGCAAACAATGATTTTTAGTGCCACATGAAACATGATCACCCAACAAATGAGCACTTGCTTGTTTGTCAAGTGATCAATAGAGATGAGCGAATGGATTTGTCGATTCGTTGATTCGTATCGAATCTTGGGAATTTTTAGCTGCAAAGCGAATCCGAATATTATGTGATTCGCTTCGGCTTTGTACGCATTTGCTACGTAGTTTGTCCTATAAATTATACGCTATTGCTACGTATAAGTTACTGTATACGCTGTTGCGTACAAATTCAATTCATTAGCGAACTTTTACTGTTAGTTCGTTTATCGTGCGCAAAAGCCCGGGAAGAAAGCGGTCACCTGACCTAGTGGGCAGGGCTTGCTCTGATTGGCTCAGGCTCGGTAAGCCAGTGACGCATCACTTCTGCTGCGGCTGCTGAGACGAGCAGAAGCACTGAGTGTGAAGTTCTGAGACCTGTTTTGTGAAAATTTGATATAATAGCTCTGGGAATCCATATTACACATATCAGGGAGACTGCAAGGCAATTGCAGGGCCAGTTCAGGGCTAGTATTTAATCAAGCAGGGAGAGAGAGACAGGAGAGATAGGGAGAGACAGTGAGATACAGGGACAAAGACCAAGCTGCAGGCCACAGAGTGAAT
>ONZH01003312.1:0-26795 GCA_900303285.1 Rhinella marina
TGGGCCAGGCATGGTACGTGATTGAGTTCGGCAGCTCCCAGAGCCGCCACCAGGTTACGGCCGTTATCGCACACGACCATGCCTGGTCCTAGCTGCAGCGGCGACAGCCACATCTCCGTCTGCTGCAATATGGCGTCCCTCACCTCTGGGGCGCTGTGCTTCCTGTCGCCCAAGCTGATGAGCTTTAGCACCGCCTGCTGACGTCTCCCCGCGCCAGTGCTGCAACGCTTCCAGCTAGCGGCTGAGGGAGATGTTAAGGCACAGGAGGAGGAGGAGGAGGAGGAGGAGGGGGGGTTTATCAGAACCCATGCTGGCAATCTTGGGCGGGGGTGGTAGGTAGGCCGTCTCTGTTTGCGACCCCGTCCCCGCTTCCACTACATTCACCCAGTGTGCCGTCAAAGAGATGTAGCGTCCCTGGCTGCAAGCGCTTGTCCACGAGTCGGTGGTCAAGTGGACCTTTGCGCTGACTGCGTACCTCAGGGCCCGCCTGATGTTACGCGACACGTGCTGGTGCAGGGCGGGGACGGCACTCCCGGGAAAAGTAGTGGTGGCTGGGGACGGAATAGCGAGGTGCGGCAGCCGCCATCAGGTCGCGGAAGGCCTGCGTCTCCACAAGCCTAAACGGCAACATCTCCAGGGCCAGCAGTTTGGAGATGTGGCAGTTTAAGGCTTGGGCTTGGGGGTGACTCGAGGCGTACTTCCGCCTGCGGTCGAACGCCTGCGAGATGGACAGTTGTTGGGACGAGGAGTGTGAGGGTGCAGGCGAAGAGGCGGGGGAAGGGGAGGCTGAAGGAGAAGGCCCCAAAGTAGCCGAGGCAGAGGCAGATGTGGAGGTGTCCTGGCTGGAGGTCTGGACCGCAGTGGCAGCACACAACACAGGGGAAGAGGCAGTGGCAGCAGGACCGGGCGCAGTTTGTATTGCGTTTGCTCTCTCCCACTCAGCCCAGTGCTTGACTTCCAAGTGACGCCGCATGCCTGAGGTGGTCAGATTGCTCTTCTCAGAGCCCCTACTCAGTTTTGAGTGGCAGAGTGTGCAAACCGCGCTCAGTTTGTCATCCGCACAAACATTAAAAAATCTCCACACCACAGAAGTACGAGGCCTCGATGGGGGAGCTTCGCGCGACTGCCCGCTGCTGGGAACAGCTTCGGCCGTGCTGGCTGTGGCCTCACTACTTTGTCTGGACTGTCCTCTGCCTCTGGACATCCCTCTGCCTGTGGACATCCCTCTGCCTGTGGACATCCCTCTGCCTCTTGCTGCCGTTTTCGGTGCTGCGCAGACCACCACCTCTCCACTACTTTCCTCGCTGGACATCACCCCTGGCCAAGTGGGGTCGGTCATTTCGTCATCCACCTCCTCTTCCACTTCCTCACTCTTCTCCTCCTGCTGCCCACCGGACATTCCAACAGCCTCCCTTGATGGCAACTGTGTCTCATCATCATCATCGCTCATGATAACAGATGCTGGCTCAGGGTCCACATCAGCAGGAGATGGCGAAAACTCAAGTGTTTGGGCATCACTACAAACAAATTCCTCTGCTAGCTCCTGGGATTCTTCCGGCACATCTGAAAAAGGACCCGAAAAGAGCTCCTGGGAGGGGTCAATGGTGGGATGACTCTGTTGGCCAGGTGTGGAGGAAGGAGGGTCAGAGTGAGACTGTGTGGATGACTGGCTGGTGGACAACTGTGTGGAAGCGCTATCGGCTATCCATTGCACCACCTGTTCAACCTGCTCAGGCCTCAACAGCGGTGTAACCCGCCCCCTGCTTAACTGTCCCATAAAGGCAGGGATTCTGGATGAGCGGGATCCTGGCTGACCCTCACCAGCACGCATTGTATCCCCACTGGCTTCAACAAGGCCCCCAACAGCATTTCCGCGCCCCCGTCCTCGTCCACGTCCTATTCCGCTAGCCCCCCGCCGCATTTTTTTTTTTTTTACAATATTTTGCCTTCACAGCCGTGAAATTAGTTTGCAAGAGAACGCACAGTACAGTTGCCAGTTATAAGGCCTATATATTGTATTATTCAAGGTACACAGCCGTGTACTAAGTGATCAGACGGTGTGTATGAACACCAGTTATGAGAAATTACTTTGCAAGAGAACGCACAGTACAGTTGCCAGTTAAGGCCTATATATTGTATTTTTCAAGGTACACAGCCGTGTACTAAGTGATCAGACGGTGTGTATGAACACCAGTTATGAGAAATTAACTTTGGCAAGAGAACGCACAGTACAGTTGCCAGTTAAGGCCTATATATTGTATTTTTCAAGGTACACAGCCGTGTTCTGAGTGATCAGACGGTGTGTATGAACAACAGTTATGAGAAATTACTTTGCAAGAGAACGCACAGTACAGTTGCCAGTTAAGGCCTATATATTGTATTTTTCCAAGGTACACAGCCGTGTTCTAAGTGATCAGACGGTGTGTATGAACACCAGTTATGAGAAATTACTTTGCAAGAGAACGCACAGTACAGTTGCCAGTTAAGGCCTATATATTGTATTTTCAAGGTACAACAGCCGTGTTCTAAGTGATCAGACGGTGTGTATGAACAACAGTTATGAGAAATTACTTTGCAAGAGAACGCACAGTACAGTTGCCAGTTAAGGCCTATATATTGTATTTTTCAAGGTACACAGCCGTGTTCTGAGTGATCAGACGGTGTGTATGAACACCAGTTATGAGAAATTACTTTGCAAGAGAACGCACAGTACAGTTGCCAGTTAAGGCCTATATATTGTATTTTTCAAGGTACACAGCCGTGTTCTAAGTGATCAGACGGTGTGTATGAACAACAGTTATGAGAAATTACTTTGCAAGAGAACGCACAGTACAGTTGCCAGTTAAGGCCTATATATTGTATTTTTCAAGGTACACAGCCGTGTTCTAAGTGATCAGACGGTGTGTATGAACACCAGTTATGAGAAATTACTTTGCAAGAGAACGCACAGTACAGCTGCCAGTTAAGGCCTATATATTGTATTTTTCAAGGTACACAGCCGTGTTCTAAGTGATCAGACGGTGTGTATGAACAACAGTTATGAGAAATTACTTTGCAAGAGAACACACAGTACAGTTGCCAGTTATAAGGCCTATATATTGTATTTTTCAAGGTACACAGCCGTGTACTAAGTGATCAGACGGTGTGTATGAACAACAGTTATGAGAAATTACTTTGCAAGAGAACGCACAGTACAGTTGCCAGTTAAGGCCTATATATTGTATTTTTCAAGGTACAACAGCCGTGTTCTAAGTGATCAGACGGTGTGTATGAACAACAGTTATGAGAAATTACTTTGCAAGAGAACGCACAGTACAGTTGCCAGTTAAGGCCTATATATTGTATTTTTCAAGGTACACAGCCGTGTACTAAGTGATCAGACGGTGTGTATGAACAACAGTTATGAGAAATTACTTTGCAAGAGAACACACAGTACAGTTGCCAGTTATAAGGCCTATATATTGTATTTTTCAAGGTACACAGCCGTGTACTAAGTGATCAGACGGTGTGTATGAACAACAGTTATGAGAAATTACTTTGCAAGAGAACGCACAGTACAGTTGCCAGTTAAGGCCTATATATTGTATTTTTCAAGGTACACAGCCGTGTTCTAAGTGATCAGAACGGTGTGTATGAACAACAGTTATTGAGAAATTATTTTGCAAGAGAACGCACAGTACAGTTGCCAGTTAAGGCCTATATATTGTATTTTTCAAGGTACACAGCCGTGTACTAAGTGATCAGACGGTGTGTATGAACACCAGTTATGAGAAATTACTTTGCAAGAGAACGCACAGTACAGTTGCCAGTTAAGGCCTATATATTTTATTTTTCAAGGTACACCAGCCGTGTTCTAAGTGATCAGACGGTGTGTATGAACAACAGTTATGAGAAATTACTTTGCAAGAGAACGCACAGTACAGTTGCCAGTTAAGGCCTATATATTGTATTTTTCAAGGTACACAGCCGTGTTCTAAGTGATCAGACGGTGTGTATGAACACCAGTTATGAGAAATTACTTTGCAAGAGAACGCACAGTACAGTTGCCAGTTAAGGCCTATATATTGTATTTTTCAAGGTACACAGCCGTGTTCTAAGTGATCAGACGGTGTGTATGAACAACAGTTATGAGAAATTACTTTGCAAGAGAACACACAGTACAGTTGCCAGTTATAAGGCCTATATATTGTATTTTTCAAGGTACACAGCCGTGTACTAAGTGATCAGACGGTGTGTATGAACAACAGTTATGAGAAATTACTTTGCAAGAGAACGCACAGGTACAGTTGCCAGTTAAGGCCTATATATTGTATTTTCAAGGTACACAGCCGTGTTCTAAGTGATCAGACGGTGTGTATGAACAACAGTTATGAGAAATTACTTTGCAAGAGAACGCACAGTACAGTTGCCAGTTAAGGCCTATATATTGTATTTTTCAAGGTACACAGCCGTGTTCTGAGTGATCAGACGGTGTGTATGAACAACAGTTATGAGAAATTACTTTGCAAGAGAACGCACAGTACAGTTGCCAGTTAAGGCCTATATATTGTATTTTTCAAGGTACACAGCCGTGTTCTAAGTGATCAGACGGTGTGTATGAACACCAGTTATGAGAAATTACTTTGCAAGAGAACGCACAGTACAGTTGCCAGTTAAGGCCTATATATTGTATTTTCAAGGTACACAGCCGTGTTCTAAGTGATCAGACGGTGTGTATGAACACCAGTTATGAGAAATTACTTTGCAAGAGAACGCACAGTACAGTTGCCAGTTAAGGCCTATATATTGTATTTTTCAAGGTACACAGCCGTGTTCTAAGTGATCAGACGGTGTGTATGAACAACAGTTATGAGAAATTACTTTGCAAGAGAACGCACAGTACAGTTGCCAGTTAAGGCCTATATATTGTATTTTTCAAGGTACACAGCCGTGTTCTGAGTGATCAGACGGTGTGTATGAACACCAGTTATGAGAAATTACTTTGCAAGAGAACGCACAGTACAGTTGCCAGTTAAGGCCTATATATTGTATTTTTCAAGGTACACAGCCGTGTTCTAAGTGATCAGACGGTGTGTATGAACAACAGTTATGAGAAATTACTTTGCAAGAGAACGCACAGTACAGTTGCCAGTTAAGGCCTATATATTGTATTTTTCAAGGTACACAGCCGTGTTCTAAGTGATCAGACGGTGTGTATGAACACCAGTTATGAGAAATTACTTTGCAAGAGAACGCACAGTACAGTTGCCAGTTAAGGCCTATATATTGTATTTTTCAAGGTACACAGCCGTGTTCTAAGTGATCAGACGGTGTGTATGAACACCAGTTATGAGAAATTACTTTGCAAGAGAACGCACAGTACAGTTGCCAGTTAAGGCCTATATATTGTATTTTTCAAGGTACACAGCCGTGTTCTAAGTGATCAGACGGTGTGTATGAACACCAGTTATGAGAAATTACTTTGCAAGAGAACGCACAGTACAGTTGCCAGTTATAAAGCCTATATATTGTATTTTTCAAGGTACACAGCAGTAGTGCCAAATATAGTTTGGTATGTAGCAGAGCACCTAATACACCACTAATGCCTCTCTCTGTCCCTACTCCAGCAGCTATCCCTGAATACAGCAGCCGTTCTCTGTAAAGTCTATATTGTAGTAAGCTATCACTGAAGTCCACTGTAGTAGCCCTGATAAGGGCTTTTAATCACGCTCCTGCCTGTCCAACAGCTAAAATCTGTCTCTCCCTTCTCCAGCCTCTGTCCCTGACTAAGTTCACGCAGCATATGCGTACGAGCAGGAAGAGCTGAGTTTTTAATATTCGAGGTCACATGGTTTTTCCAGCCAATGCATGTAGACGCCGTTTTCGCGCTGCCAGCGTGCTCAGCGTGCCTGTCATACCCCCCCTGCATGGTGATTGGTGGAAAAAGAGCGCCAGGGAAGGTGGGAGGGGAAACGAATTCTAGGTGCGCCATCGCCGTTATACTCGAATTAAATCGAGTACGCCGAATATCGTAGTATTCGATCGAATACCAGCTCGATCGAACACTACTCGCTCATCTCTAATAATTAATTCTGTTCTATAAGTTTTCTAGATATATACTTGCTGTCTGTCAGTCTCGTATGGTTAATTATGTTCGTCCTATACTCATTAGCTAGTGTGTTTTTGTTCATATCTTTTAATTTTATTATTTATTTATTTCTTTGTTATTTGCTCTTTTTGTAATGTCTGTATTTTTATTTTTATTTGTGTCATCACTTCCAATATGTTCCCAACTTTATTTGCCAGATATTTCTGATCTCATTTACAGGTGATGTTTCATTAGTGTTCATCGGTAAGTATCCTTGTATTGTTAAGATTAATTCTAAAATTAATTAATGAATGTTGTTCTTTATTGAATATTAATTTTTTTAACTTTTTGTTTGTTTTATTCGCACTAATTCCCAAAACTTTTCCTATAATAAAACAAACAAAAAGTTTAAAAAATTAAAATTAACATCCTGAATATATATTATATACATCAATATATATCCCCAACGGAAGGATATATTTTTTTGAGACATACTATACAGCCATGTATCTTACACAATACCCATTTATTCTACCCCATCGAAGAACAACTACACACACATAATATGTGTATGCGATCTAGTTATTTGCACATAAAGCACATCCCCCTTCTTTAGACCTTCAAGTCTTGTTTTATATATGTCCTATAATTGTTTTATATATGTTCAATATAAGTTTTTATTCTTATATTCATCTATTTTCTTATTTATATATACAATGCACATCCCTAATGGCAATGACACAGTCAATGAATAACCTGGAATATGAGGGGTTAAATCCCTCCACCCAAACCAATTAACTCCTTAAAAGGCAAAGAAATGGAGCGGACTCCCTAACCATTGAGAAAGGGGGCAGTTTGAGACCCCCGAAACGCGTCTGGTGTTTCTTGTAGTCCGCCTTTATATAGCTATATAGAATTACCTTTTAAACGATCAATATAAAGGATCCAACAAGTATATATGTATCCAACCCCAATTTTACACCTCCGGAGGATCTAAGCGTTATTTCCAGAATCGGAGAGTGCCAATCAAAAGTGCCGGAATGAGAATCCAGACATCCACGTGGGACGCCACAAGGAATACCGGCAACACACCCAGAAGCGCGCGCTCTACATCGGAGCATGCCGACAAGCCCTAGGCAAGAAGAGCTTCAACACACTCTCTACATCTAAGCAAAAGCTGCCAGACTCTGGTAAAGTACGGGGGAATACCCCATAACATATATATACCTTACGCTACTAAATTCAGTATCATTTTAAAGGTTTATACATCAGCCAAATATTGGAACCGGAACCCTGCCTGACTATTATCCTTGAGAGAACTCTTTGAAGAGATACTATATTCTATACCATATTATATTTTACTCAAGAAAGGACATTTTAAATAGTATATGTATTTCCAGGGTAAGAAGTTTTAGACAACTTGAGACAAATTAAGTCCATGTATCATTAAGGGGTGGTGCCGAAAGTTGACAATGGAATTACACAGCTCCATCCACTGTACAGTAAATGGTACTCATTACTGGAACACTGCTTATAGGAAGATTAAGTCTTATTGCAGAATCAGCCATGTTGACTTAGTCAGTTATTTCTATCTCATACAACTTATCAAAAAAGTAACTTGGCCATAAGTATAGAAATTCTAATATGTTATGTTTTTGATTAGTGTTGAACGAAGGGAAGCATTCAAAGTGGAATTTGATCAAAAGTTTAGGAAAACTTCGATTCGCAATGAATCCGAATTTTCTCATGCTTTGTGGTAACGAATCAGGTTTTCTTAAAATGGTGGCTGCACGCATTACAAAGCAAAACGAAGTGTAGAGGAGACAAGCCCAGGAACAAAACATCACCCATAATTCCATGCAGCCAGCCAATCCACAGAGCCATCCCCGGTGATGTCACAGCCCTTTCAAACCCTCATCTTATGCATTCTCCACCAATGTCTTTTGAGCTGAGCATAGGGAGAGACGTGGTAAGGGCTCATGCGCTAGGGACAGTGTTGCTAAAAATGATTAATAGAAGAATATTGGAGAGAGTAGAGTGCAGGGAGAGTACATGGAGAGTGCAGGGAGACTTATTCTGAGTCGGTTTTAGAGATGAAGATAACCATCTTCATCTTTTGCTAGCTTTACTTCTTCCAAGTCTCCAGGTCCAAGAAAAGTCAGCAAGATGCAGAGAAAGGAAGAGCTGGATGTTCCTGATGACATATGCTCATGAATATTAGATGATTTGGAAAAGGAAGAAAATAGATGGCAGAAGAAGGGCTCCTACCTGTAGGGCAGGAGATTGCTGCGGTTGAAGAAGTGGGTGCAGCAGTGTCAGACTGGGGTGCCTAGGGCTCACGGTACAAATTATTTTTGGGGCCCACCATATGGATACATTCAAATATTACCTGCTCACACAGCAGCGAGATGCTACGAGATGATTGAATATGGAAGTCCCTGCAGGAACTTTGAGAAGGTAGGTCTTGGGGAGAAGAGATTACTGGCTAGCTTTCCTCTATACCTAAAAGTCATCTTAGCTCTGATTGTGTCTATAATAATAAACTGGGGAGTTTCTAATCAATCAAGTTTTCTATGTGAACATAGGCTGGTTGAGGTGTTGTACATTAAATATATGTATGTAGTGCAGTAAGCCTACTGTGTTATGTGCCACTTGTGCACGGGGTGGGAGACTAGGGGCCCGCCTTGCTCAGTTCCCTCCGGGGGATTCACCACTGTGGGCCTGTGGGTATAGCCCCTGGTTAAAGGAGCATTAAAGGTGCTGTGTGGCCATTAACAATGAAGATCGACTATACAGTGCGGTCTTTATTATTAATTGAAAGGCAGCTGCAGGCCAATTGCTCTATGTGACCACACCCTAAGACAGAGTGGCCTGTTTATGCCTGATTTATAGTGATTCATGACAAATTAATTTGTAATGAATTGTAACAGGATTAGCTCACAGTATCGCCATCTCCTGGGATAGACAGCCACTGTTGGCATGCAAAATACAGTTGAACCAAGTACGGTGCTGCTGGCCACAACCAGTTTTATTGCCTTATAGAAATATTAGAAATATTAAACAAAACAGTACAAAAAAAGAAAAACCTGCCCATCTAGCCACTACCTCTAAACAACAGGCAGTTCCCAGGAGCAGAGAGCCATCAGCTAGTGAACTGTCTGCCCTTTTATAGATCACCCAGCTTCTCAGGTAATTAGCCACAGTTACCATGAGTACCTAAGTGGCTAATTGGAACAAAGACTCACCCAACTGTCCCTACTCCAAGCATCCAGACCCTTCTAACCAGGTTTATGATAAAAGCATACACGCTTAAACTCCCTGGTTGAATTTTAAAATGAATAAGACAGGAACCTTGGTGAAATATAAACTCCTTCTACAATTTTCCCCCTAGTCCTGTCACAGAATCTAATTTCATGTCGAACCTCGGCGAAGCTGCCAAATCGAATTTTCCAAAACTTTACTATAAAAACAAATCTATTTTTGATAGAAAGTAGAACTTTCAAGTAATCAAATGAAAGATACACAGTCAAGTCACATTATTATGACCACTTCCAACTTTCAAAGTTGGCAGCACATAGCTCATGAAGAAAGTAATTTGTTGTGAGCTGGCTTGGTGGGTATATAAGTTGTGTGATAGGCTGTTTGCACACATATCACTTATTCCAGAAATGGGTAAAAGGGGTTTCTCTTTTCCACTTATTTCCAAAAAAGGATGAGCTTTTGGGTCAAGGGTGGCAGCATTTCTGAATCTGTGCAGTTTATGAACTGTTTGCTTGCTGCTTTGATAAAAGTGTATTGTGAGTGGACAAATAGCACAATTGCAAATAAATGATGTGGAAACTGCAAAGCACCAAATGCCATTGATGAGAGGTGAATGTTAGCTTCGAAGGGTGACACGCTATAGTGGAGCAGCACACCACAAAATGAACCAGAGGACTACTAGATGTGTGTCTAAAACAGTTCAGCGAACCCTACTGCATATGAGGCTCCAAAGCAGATGGACGGTCACTGCACCTCTACTAACAAAGCTGTTTTGGCAGAAAAGGCTTCAATATGTGCTGTAGTATCTGCTGATTGGCAATGGGTTGCCTTTTCCAATGAATAATGTTTTTGAACGGATGGACGTAGGCATGTCAGGCAACAAACATCAGAGAATAAACACTCTGCAACCATTGCTGGAAGAACACAAGGTGGTGGTGGTGGCCTTATGATGTGGAATGTTTTTGTGGCATTCTATGGGCCCACTCAACCAATTTGAGTATGAATTCATCCTTGCAGCTACTTGCAAATTGTCCAGTGTTTCACACATTAATAAGTACTTGTTATCAAGATTATGATCTAATCCTTTTCCTGCTTTTTTTCCACCTGTACATGAACTGCAACCCTGCTCTCCCACCTAGAGCACCGCTAGACCTGAAAGTTTAAATTTTTTTGTCATGAACAATGGTTGTGGACCACTGTGCCAACTAACCAGTTTGATGTACGGTAGGACTAAACCCTAAGTGTGTCATTCTGGACCCTCCCCAGTATTTACCCTTTAACCCTTGTACAGGGATGTGAACTTCACTGTGAGTCACAAACCAGACCGCTACCTTCTAGGAGAGTCTTGCTGTAGTTGGCAGCTGACACTCACAGGTCAGAGACACTAGTACAAGGCAAAAGACTAGGCAAAAATTCAGTACCAGGCAGAATACAGGCAAATCCAAGGCAAACACCTAATACAGGCAAGAGACAAAACACAGAGCACTGGCAGACAGACAGACTTCAGGCAACCAGACCAACAGATTACAGGAACCCATTCAGACAAAACAAACACATGTGCATTAACTTAGCAAGACAAATTCCAGGATCCCATACATATATAGCGGATATTGTATAGCAGTAGTTAAGATGTCCAGGCAAAAGGAAGCACAAGATGCTCACACTATCACTACAGGACATAGTTCAGACAGTGGGTACAGGAAAGATGGACTAAGGCTGGCACACACTGACAGACAGATAATCTACATCCAGATTCTAGCAGAGCATAAATATTCCACAAGGTCAGGCAAACAGAGTACATAGAATGTATAGAAGAGACACAGTAAATGGCATACAACACTAGGTCAGAATTTAGACACAAACATAACTAGTTCAATTCAAACACAAACTTGGGAAGTAAACTCCAACACAGCAGAGACATAGCAGACTTAACAAACTCATTACTTGATCAAATGCACTCACATAGCCAGGGAATAACTAACTCTCACAATACAGAACTGAGGAGAGATACAAGCACATAGCACAATTCACACCCAAGGACAAACGCAGAGATACATGGAGTAATGGCAACATGAATCGCCACTTAACACAATGGCCCAAATTAAAACCCACAAGAAGCCAAAGATGCCACACACTGAATAATGGTGACAAGTGAAACAACATTGTAATGGTGTTATTAAAGGGGTTGTGCATGATTGATGATCTAGCCTCAGAACAGGTCATCAATATTTGATCAGCAGTGATTCGACTCCTGGCACCCCCACTGATCAGCTGTTTGAAGAGGATGTGGTGCTCCACGTGAACACTGTTTCCTCTTCATTACAGTATGTATCTTCTCCCTTGCAGCAGTGACATGTGACTTCTTAGTACATTTTTTATTTTTCAAGTAGGGAATCGGGAAGGGACCTCTATGGCTGCTCATAGTTGCAATATACATTTTAAAGGAATCTTTTAGGTGTAGGCTAATAATATGCCAGACCTATTGTATTTTAGGGCATTCCGAGAAGCAGAGATATTCTTAATGAAAACCTGATCCAGAGTGCCAACTAGGCCAAAGGTTCACCTTCCTACAAGACAATGACCTTAAGCACACAGCCAAGACAACATAGCAACGGCTTAGGGACAACTCTGTGAATGTCCTCTAGTGGCCCAGCCAGAGCTCTGACTTGAACCCAAGCGAACATCTCTGAAGAGACCTGAAAATGGCTGTTCTCTGCAGGTTCACAACCAACCAGACAGAGATTGAAAGGATCTGCAGAAATAATAATACATTGTTATTGAGGTTTTCGGTAGAAAAACATCAATCATTATACATGGACAATGAACACAGGGTATTGTAGCAAAAAGTTAGCTAGTTAGAGTCAGTCACTGACCGAGTGCTCTTGTATGACCTACTGTAGAGTCCCTGGAGGTGATGAAAGTCCAATAAAGAACTCTATGGTAGTCCATGTTCTTGAATCTCTTCTGTTGTATGAAAATCCCAAAATCCAGGTGTGCAAACATTGAGGCATCATACCCAAGAAGACTAGGGACTGTAATTGCTGCCAAAGATGCATCAACTAAGTACCAAGTAAAGGATCTGAATACTTTTGTCAGAGCAATATTTTAGCTTTTTCTTTTTAAGAAATGAGCAAAGATTTAGAACATTCTGTTTTCACTTTGTCATTATGGGATATCAAGTGCAGATTGATGAGGAAATTTTGTATATTGAACAATCATTCTGTCTCAGGCCATTAAAGCCAGAAATACAACAGTCATTGAGGAGTTAAAGAAACTGTTAACATAACAAAAAAGTAGATTCCTATCAAAGCCATTAACCTAATTCTATAATTTCCTTTGGGACGCTATTAGGATGAAGACAGGTAAATCCAAATGTTATTACTAATGATAAATCATTAAAATACTTAATTATAATACATTAAACTATAAGCAAATGCCAATGTTTAATTACTAATTGTAAAGTTTTAAAATTGACAACAGTCTGACAATGAAAGTAAATATTTAATATAAAGTGTTTTTTTTTATCCCTAATCATTTATGTGGCCATCATATGTGCTTTGCATTTAGATGGAGAACAATTATTGTTTCATTGTTTAGTTTTTTTATATGATGTGTTTTTATCTGGTTAGACCAAATTCACACATAGCATTTTGATGCATTTTCAATGGAGCTTTTGTGTGAGAAGGGGGAGGGTTATACCTATTTATAGTTCATTCATGTTCATTGTTTTTGGTGTCTTTGTAGCATTCTTGAAGTTAGTCGTATTTTTATCAAAATGCCGTATGCTCTAACAATGTTGATTTTCTTCTGGTGTTTTTAGTGCCTTCATAGAACCTACAGTAAGAAACTCCAGGAAAAAACAATGGATGTACAAAAAATGCCAAACTAAAAAAAGCAAACAAATGTAAAAATGACATAAAAATGCTTGAAACACTTGAAAGAAAATTTCTCTACCCCATATGCCAGTTGCAAAAGTCACAAGCCCCCAGTTTTAAACTCCACTGGGATAAAATTTAGTCACAGTTGGTGTTTTTAAACCAGAAAAGGGGCATTGCAAGGGCCGGGTACCACCATAACTGTGTTCTTGTTATCTTGCTTCCTAACAATTTTTAATTTTATTACAATAGGAGCAGTGGCTGCTCGGATGGCATTTCTGATGCTAAACTTCACTGAAAAAAGAAAAAGATAAAATTATTATAAAAGAAATAAAATGAAGAAATGCATAAAACTGTAGAATTCCAAAAATCAAGATGATAGGGTATTGGGAATAATGAGTTCTTTTTTTCAATGTTCTGACTCCTGGAGACGGGTTGATATAATGCACTGTTTGAATTCCCCTACAGAACAAAGAAATGTCACTTACATAGCATTGATTCACCAGGGACTGAACTGTGAAATATTAGTATTTATTATTCATCTCTGATGCACAATTGAACATGATAGAGTAGATAATGGAAATATGTCTCAGAACAAAGTTTACTCATCCAACATGTTAACAAATTTAAGCTAATATCAGAGGTGGTAGCTGCAAGAATTATATATTATTTACTGTATACTCCTATGTAAAACTTTCAATAACTTGCTTCCAAATTTATAATCTAAAAAATTAAGGGGGTCATTTATTATCAGATATATGCCATGTTTTAGGTTATTTGCGCAATCTGCAACTTTTCCCTGCTCACCCCAGGTCTAAAAAAAAAGGGGCATGGTGAGGGCGGGGAAGAGGACGCCTGGCCCATCTCATTTATCAGTTTCTACACCTGTTTTAGGCATAGAAAATGGTCTTTAGACCAGTGGTAAATACGCCAAAGTTATGTAGAGGCTGGGGCACTCATAATGTTTTTTTACATAACTGAGGTAATGAATTTGCATAAATAATTCAGATAAATAGTATTTTACTGTGCCCAGATAAATTGTGGCATATAATGTCCAAAAATGCACCCATATAACAAGTGTCCTACAGTCAGGGGCGTCACCAGGTCAAAACATTCGGGGCTTGAGTCCCGGATGTTTTGACCAGGGCCCCAAATGTTATGGCTGGTATGCTGCTGGCTTTGAAGGGGCGGCATCGGCGCTGCCTGTGACCGATTCCCCCCCTTGCCAGTAGCGCTGTAGTATGCAGGAGGCGGGGGTGAAGCGCTGTACTTACCCCTCCTCCTGCTCACAGGTCCCGTGCTGCTGTGTCCTAGCTGCCTGCAGCGCCGTACAGAGCGCACTCTGACCTGACTCTGCAGGAGGTCAGGTGACTGCAGCTCGGGCCCTGAGAAGAGAAGAGAACGGGAGACCTCCGGAAGAGGAGAGGAGCGGCAGAGCAGGAAAGGTAAGTTAATTTATTTTTTCTTAGGTCTGATCTGAGGTCTGATAAGGGGGTCTGAAGGGCTGATCATTGGGACTGAGGTCTCATAAGGGGAGTCTGAAGGGCTGATTGGGGGTCTGAGGTCTGATAAGGGGGATCTGAAGGGCTGATAAGGGGGGCTGAGGTCTCATAAGGGGGGTCTGAAGGGCTGATTGGGGGTCGGAGGTCTGATAAGGGGGGATCTGAAGGGCTGATTGGGGGTCTGAGGTCTGATAAGGGGGGTCTGAAGGGCTGATAAGGGGGTCTGATGTCTGATAAGGGGGGTCTGAAGGGCTGATAAGGGGGTCTAAAGGGCTGATAAGGGAGTCTAAAGTCTGATAAGGGGGGTCTGAGGTCTGATAAGGGGGTCTGAGGCCTGATAAGAGGGGTCTGATGTCTGATAAGAGGGGGTCTGACGTCTGATAAGGGGGGTCTGGAGGTCTGATATGGGGGGTCTGAGGTCTGATTGAGGGTCTAAAGGTCTGATTGGGCGTAATTTCATTTTTCGTCTCAGGCAGCAGAAAAGCTAGAACCAGCCCTGCTGGTAGTTATACAGTTAAATTACTGTGGCCGCATTTCTGTGTCAGGCTCACTCTGGAGCGCAGGCTGGGGGCCGCAGGGCTGTAGCATTAAACGTCAGCAGGCAGCTGTCCATGCAGCAAGTAAATTATGTCTTTAGTCCTAGGGCGTGCTTGTGCGTGTGTTTAAGGCGGATACTTTGAGAATATGGCACATATGTGTTGGGGCTCGGGCCCTGGATCTTTTGAAACCCTAGCAATGCCCCTGCCTACAGTCAAACATATAGGGGAAGATTTATCATCTCTCTTACACTTGAAAAGTGGCATTCAAAAGTCACAAACTATGGGTTTAAACTTTTTTAACTGTGACTACAAATTTTTCAACTTAGGGCTCATGCACACGAGCGTGTGCAATCAGTGCCCGCGCTGTGGACTGTAATTTGCCATCCACAATGCACGGGCACTGACAGTGGGGCCGCCGGATTCGGATCGCTGACCCATTCATTTTAATGGGGTCCGCGATCCGCATTCGATGGTCCACACCGCAAAAAAGTAGTGCTTGCGCTACTTTTTTGTGGTGCGGAGGCACAGCCAGAAACACCACGGAAGCACACCGTAGTGCTTCTGTGGTGTTCCGATCCGTGTTCTGATCCGTGCCTCCGCTCTGCATCTCCCAGATTGCGGACCCATTCACAATGATCCATGATGAGGGCCGCAATATGGGCACGAACCGGCACCAGTCGTGTGCATGAGCCCTTACAATGGTCTTTTCTGACCCCCATCATAAGTTTAAACTAGACTTAACATACAATGTATCAGACTCAGATCCAACCAATCAAGGTCACGTCTCTGGTAAAATATCTGTATTAGTTCCTAGTTAGCAGCTATTCCAGACTGTTATATGTAAGGACTTGTTTTATCTGTGTTAGTTATCTGCTTATTTTTCTTAAATCTTAATTTTCTCTTATCTTGGATGACATTTTGGTGCTTTGGAACTGATTACTTAATTTACAATGGTTTCAACATACAATGGTCATCCTGGAACCAATTAATATTGTATCTTGAGGGACCACTGTATTAATAAACATACATACACAGTCTGAAGATAACTCTGCAGTCTCTGAAGATGTCTATTCATGAAGAACTTTGGAGGAATTGGTATTTTTGTGCTCCATTTAGTGTCCCATCCACAATCCGGTCTGGAGGATTGTCTGGGGAAATTATCTGTCACCTGATGCCACAAACCCTGTGCACTCCTACATGCTTTCCTTAGACTTACGGCCATTACAGCGCCGGATACGCTGCCACACACCACCAGTGTGGCGGCGCCTTTAGCTAGTCTTCTCTACATTGACAGTTAGTTCCTGATGAATCATAATAATAATGAAGAAATGCGTCGAGCTTGAATTATGACGCTATATGTGGGGGCTTTAGCTAGCTTGTTAGGTTGTACAGGCAGGGTGGATGAGTGTTGGTTTGTTTGTTGCCAAGTTCGCCTCAAGTGTGCATGCTGGGGAGATTGTAACAACATCTCACTGCTAGGGTGTAGTACCCCAGAGGGTCAAAAATCTGACCATTATATTAGTGGGTTTGTATACACCTGCCGATCTCCACCATAGGATCCTGACGACCTTAGGGTTGATATGGTCTTAATTCACAAATTAAGTGCTTTATGTGCAGTTTACATAGGCTTTTAAACAGGCTTTGACTCTGGACCACGCTACCCTTATCATCCTAGGGTCTAGGTGGTCTTTATGTATCATTTTTTGTCATAGCAGTCTATGTTAGCGCCGACTACTGTCCATGTTACCCTGAATACTATTTTTAGGGTTTATTTCATATCCCCTGATATGTATTTTAATACACATTAATAACATTTTGTTGTTCAGTGATAGTGTTATAAATTGGGACGTATACCAGTGTGCCAGTTTTTCTTCTTTATTTGGCCAGTATTATGCCATTGAAAATTAACTACAAAATATTGTAGAATATTGCTGTAACCAGAACAAATGATAAGACCTGCTATATAGAGAGGTAATCCATTGTCTGTTTACTGCTGCTATGAGGGGAAGAGGGGAAGATCTTCTTGTATAATAGTACATGTAGAATTGGGATGACAATATGACAAGCTCTATTGAGTAATGTATGATGCTGTGAGTCTAATTGAGTCACTACAGGGGCAACTCACTGTAGCCTCACAGAAATGATCTAAGTCAGGGAAGCTCAACCTGCGGCCCTCCAGCTGTTGTAAAACTACAACTCCCACAATGCCCTGCTGTAGGCTGATAGCTGTAGGCTGTTCCGGCATGCTGGGAGTTGTAGTTTTGCAACACCTGGAGGGCCACCGATTGAGAATGCCTAATCTTAGTCAAGTGAGGCTTTTTGCCATGTTAAAAGTCCAGTTAAACAGCCAGGGTAGGAAATAAAAATATATACAATTCATTCACGTTTTTTGTAAAAAAAAAATAAAGAATAATAATTAATTAATAAATAGAATATTCACATCTGGGTAGTTAAATGGAATGTGTCATCAGAAAATGACTTTATTTTTTAAAGAATTTTTTTATTATGTTATTTTAAAATTTCCATGTCAATAACTATATTTAATTAAAAAACATACAGTTCATTCAGTTTTTGCACAGGCTACTAAGCCTAATAATAATGATTCATTATTTAAAACATAGATTTTTGATGCTTATGTCCCTTTAAGCATTTGCCTCTTGGTCCTGCATCAAGGGCCCACTCATGAGTGGGTGTTCCCAGGTGGGTCTGGGGACATTCCTGGGGTGGGGCATACATGCTACCAATTTACCAAGTACAATGTTAGTATACATGTTTTGTTGTAAAGAGTTGACAGTAGCATTTTTCCAGATTTAACTGTGACAAACTGTGAATTCATATGACCAACCTGCCAATCATGTGACTCATAAGTCCAATATACGTTAATCCCCCATTTTAGCATGGATTAAAGGCTGTACACTTTCATATGCATGTTATTTTAATACCCCACTACCCCTAACTGTAAATAGAGTACCACACTTTAGTCAATTAAAAAATATCATTAGTTTAACAATTTAGCACCAATGGCGTGGAAGTCAACTTTAACCTTAATTACCGCACTGCAGCTACCGCTACTCTGTGTATGGCTTTGACTAATTGTACTATGAACAGTTGATTTTAAAACATGTGTTTAGTTAGTTTAGCTATTTTGCTCATGTTGTGAAAGTGTTAGGTTTCATCACATTCACATTTTTCACTGACATGTGCTTTCCACATTTTCTGCAGACTGCACACATATCAATTGATTCTAAAGTGTTTGTTCACATACTAGTATTTTTTTATTGGGTCAATAAAAAACAATGGGATATACACTGCTTTGGTCCGTGATGTGGACCAAACGCCCATTGAAGTCTAGGATCGGCGAAAATCACAGACACAACATGGATGGCATCCGTGTTTGGTCCGTTTTTCATTGACCACTGATAGGAAATTCTTTTGAAATTAATTTTCAGCTGAGTAGTGTCCAAGAAATATGGATAAAGGCTCATAGACATGACTGTATGTATTTTGCGGTCCGTAAAAACATGAATCCGCAAAAAAGTATGGATGATGTCCATGTGCATTCTGTATTTTGCGGAACAGCTGGCCCCTAATAGAACAGTACTATTCTTGTCCGTTATGCAGACAATAATAGGACATGTTCTATTTTTCTGCTGAACAGACATACAGAAACCTACCATAGTGCACACTAAGTAACTTCCGTTTTTTTGTGGACCCATTGAAATTAATGGTTCCGCATACAGTCCGCAAAAAAAACAAAAACGGAACGGACACGGAAAGAAAATACTTTCGTGTACATGAGCCCTAACACATTGAGGGCAAAAATGTAGATACAGATGAAACACAGATGCTTCATAGACATCTTCATGGATGAAACACTGATAGATTTTTCCACGGACCTCAGACACAGAAATGTGAACCAGGCCTTAACCACCAGTCTACTGGCTCAAGGCTTCTACTCCCCTTTCTCTTTGTAGGTCGCATCTATATCAGTTCAGGGCAGGAGTTGCAGGATATATACTCTCCCATATACTCTCCCCTACAATCCTGGCTTAACCCTTACATTCCCAGCGCCGTTCATGTACGGTGCTGGAAGCCGGGACACAAATCCCAGCTCTGTACTGGTACGGCGCTCTAATCGGGCGGGCGCAGGCGGGCGCCTGATCAGCTGCAGGGGTCCGGCAGTGGCCGATAGCCGGACCCTGCTGTATGCACCAGCATCGGTGAAAACACTGATGCCGGTGCATTAACCCTCGCACTGCCACAGTCAGCGCTGACTGTGGCATGTGCAATGTCTGCCCTGGGAGGGAGAGCCCATCGGGTCCCCGTGCTGCTGTGACAGGGACAATGGCAGGGAAGGCAGCACGATGCCTTCTTTAGGCATCGGGCTGCCTTCTACAGAAGCCTGTGAGATCCAGCCCCCTGGATCTCACAGGCAGCAGGCTATAAGTGTATTACACTGTGTAATACACTTACAGCCAATGCATTGCAATACAGAAGTATTGTAATGCATTGTGCAGGGGATCAGACCCCCAAAAGTTGGAGTCCCAGACAAAAAATGAAGTAAAAAAAGAAGTTAAAAAAATAAAGTTTAACAAAAAAAAGTTTCAAGTAAAAAAAAAAAGGGTCATTTTCCCAAAATAAAGTTAAAAAAAAGTTGTAAAAAATTGGGGAAAAAATAAAAGTAGGCATATTAGGTATCGCCGCGTCCGTATCGACCGGCTCTATAAAAAGATCACATGACCCACCCCGCTAGGTAAACGCTGTAAAAAAATTAAAAATAAAAACAGTGCAAAAAAGCCATTTTCTAATCACCTTGCCTCACATAAAATGTAATTCCAAGCGATCAAAAAGACGTATTATTCCCAAAATGGTACCAATCAAACCGTCATCTCATCCCGCAAAAAATTAGACCCTACCTGAGACAATTGCCCAAAAAATAAAAAAAATATGCATCTAATGTGTAAAACTTTCCAAAAATAAAAATGTTAGACATATTGGGTATCACCATGACCGTAACAACCTGCTCTATAAAAATATTACATGAGATGGCCTCCCAGGTGAATGCTGTAAAAAAAATTTAAAAACTATGCCAAAACAGCCATTTTTTTCCCTCTTACCTCATCCCGCAAAAAATGAGCCCCCACATAAGACAATAACTCAAAAAAATAAAAATCAATGGCTCCTGCAAACCAATCCATCAAAATCTGTGCTGCAAAATTCATATGGCGCTCCTTCTGTTTTGAGTCCTGCCATGTACCCCCACAGCAGTTTATCACCACGTATGGCGTGTTGCCGTATTCAGGAGAAATTGGATAACAAATTATAGGGTGCTTTTCTCCTTTTACCCCTTGTGAAAATGAAAAATTTGGGGCTAAAGCAACATTTTATTGGAAGAAATTAAACTTTTCATTTTCACAGCCAAGTGTTTCCAAATTCTGTAAAATGCTTAGGGAGTCAAAGTGGTCAGTACCCCCCTTAATATATTCTTTGAAGGGTATAGTTTCCAAAACGGGGTCATGTTTTGAGGGTTTCCACTGTAGAGGTACGTCAGGGTCTCTCAATTACAAAATGGTGCCTAAAAACCATTCTAGCAAAATCTGCCTCCAAAATCCATATTGCGCTCCTTTCCTTCTGACCACTGCCTCAAACCCATGGAGAAGTTTACCACAACATATGGGGTATTTCTGTAAACTGCAGAATCAGAGTAATGTATATTGAGGTTTAGTTTACTGTTAACTCTTGCTGTGTTGCAAGAAAAAAAATTATTAACGTGAATAATCTACCAAAAAATTGAAATTTTGAAATTTCACCTCCATTTTCCTTTAATTCTTGTGGAACACCTCAAGGGTTAATAAAGTTTGTAACATCAGTTTTTAATAATTTGAGGGGTGTAGTTTCTAAAATGGGGTCATTTATTAGTGGTTTCCATTAGGTAAGCCTCCCAAAATCACTTTATAACTGAATTGGTGCTCAAAAAAAATGGTTTTGGAAATTTTGTTGAAAATTTGAAAAATCGCTTCTAAACTTCTAAGCCCTCTAACTTCCTAAAAAAATAAAAGTAATAAATATTTTATGAGGTATCACTTTCTGTTTTAAAAGCAGAGAAATTGAAATTTTGAAAATTGAAAATTTTTCAAAATGTTTGGTAAATTTGAGATTTTTTCATAAATAAAGGTGAAATATATTAATTTAAATTTATGACTGTCATGAAGTACAATGTGTCACGAGAAAACAGTCTCAGAATCGCCTGGATAAGTAAAAGCGTTCTAAAGTTATTACCATATAACGTAACATGTCAGATTTGCAAAAATCGGCCTGGGATTTAAGGTGAAAAGTGGCTCGGTACTGAAAGGGTTAAGCCTCATACACACTGTTATCCAGTTTTCCATATGCAAAAAAATGGACCCTAGAAAAACATATAGCTTCTGTGGCCGTAACAATTTTTTTCTCCTCCCATCAATAGAAAGAGTTATTCTCATCCACAAAACCAGACAAAAATAGGACTTTCAGTGAAATTCTCAGATCAGGCACATGGATCTGTGAAAAAAAAATGGATGCATGAAAAGCCCCATTGAATTTTATGGATCAGTGTGTTCTAAAAAATATCACACTGGAGAAAAATAATGTAATGAGGCCTAAAGCAGTATAATTTAGTTATTTATACAGAAGATAGAATTATTGTAGCCATCTACTGGAGATTAATAGTATATTCCCATGTGGCAGATTTATTTCAAAGAATGTTCATTTGAAAGGGGTTGTTTTGATGGCAAGTACATGAATTTCTGAAAGCCCCATTCAGATGTACAGGACAGTCTCAGAAATGTCAGCTAAAAGCCTGCTGCATGTGAATATACCCTTAACCTTCAATAGATACTAATGAAAGAATCTACACAATACATGGGACTAAAAATCATAACAATAAATCTTTTGTAAAAAAATAACATAATGTTAGATTTACTGTTAGCTATTGTGCAATTTCATACAGTGAGTATATATTAAACCCTAATGCATATGTTACCAAAAATGAAGCCATTAAATCTGCAGCACATCTTCTTCATACAGCTACAGTAGGTAGATAGTATCTTACTATTAAATATCTACAAGTAAGATATGCAGAGAGACAAAAACGAAATTCTTTTGGTCCTTCAGGGCAAATTTGGCTTCATCCTTATTGGGTTCATGCTGTAGTCCAAGCATTATTCTCTAAGCATTATTCTCACCTGTCATAAAAATATGTATTTTGCTCTGATATGTAAGAAGACGATCTTGGTGAACAACCTTGCTTTAAAAAAATACTTAAGGGCGTGGCCAGCGATGGAAGTGTGTGTCACCCTGCTTTACATTAGCACTTTCCTGCTCAAGAATAGGGAAAACAAACCTGAACCATCAGCTCCCCTTTCTGCATCTCAGAACAACCTCTGTACTTACTTCTCCCAGCCGGCAGACCCACTTGAAGAGTCAGCGCCTTCCCTGCATAGCCAGACCCAAGATGGCGGCGAGTCCTCTGCAGCGTGGGGCGCGTCACCTCCCGCCCGCTCTCCTGACCTGCAGCTTTCAGAAATGCTGGACCGTCGCTCCTTGTCGGCACCATCGACTCTACCACTCTACTTGAAGGGGCCTCCAGTACACCCGACATCAGACCTAGTTGGGTAGCTTCAGGGGCAGTTACTTCCCAGGACGGAGCTACATCTCCACATCTGCAGAGTCAGCCTGAGCCCGCAGCACCGACCACCACACTGGCAGGCCCCCTGTTGATCTCCTCTCCTACTCAGTCATGTCCCCCAGCCCATTTGTCCCCCCTTGCATTCTCCCCCACCTGCACTTCGGTGTTAAGGCCTAATGCACATGGTAATGGTCTTTCTGGCCACAGCCTTCATTTAAATCAGGATCCCACACTCATCCTGAGGTGCTTTCAACACCTTCCCCAGAAGACTTAGATGGTAAAGCCCAGGGATCCAATAGGGGAATACATACCCCCCAACTAATGTGTGAATCGTCCTTAGTCTCAGACGCACATGGGCGACGCCAAAGGGGCCCTTTATCCCCACCAGACTCCACTGCCCATTCCCTAGTGGCATCCCCACATTGGTCAACGGGGTCATCATCTTGGGAGGGCTCAAGAACCATGCACCCTGATCCTCCTCAGACTACAGATCAGCCATGTCCTCCAGCCCGGGAGAACACCTGCACCAATTCTGACCTCCAACCTCTTGTTCAACATACATCTGGACTTGCCAGGACACCCTTGGCTGACACCGATGAAGATGCAAGATCACCCACTATAGCAGACCTACATGCCCTTATCTGTTCCCTATCTTCTAAAGAGGACTTTTCCACTTTTGCAGCTAATATCTTAAAGGAATGTAAACAGGAATTTGCTCAATTCCATGCAAATCTATCTACTCTTACAGGGCGAGTGGACTCTCTCTCTCAATACCATGCAGGGGTACTTGCGGAGATGAAAACCCTTCAAGAAGTTACTCAATCCCATGGGTCACAAATATATGCTCTTCAACAATACTTGGATGACCTGGAAAACCACGGACGACGTAATAATATCCGTATTAGAGGTCTTCCTGAATCCGTGGCTCCTGCTGACTTGTACCCAGCTCTCTTATCTATCTTTAACAACATTCTGGAACGCCCTCGTACAGCTCCAACTGAAATAGATAGGGCTCATCGGCCGCTACGCCCTCCAGCACCTGAAGGCCCAAGACCTAGAGATGTCATCTGTAGGATTCATTTCTATGCCGTAAAGGAACAGATCCTTTTCAAGGCCTAGCAGCAAGACTCCCTGTCGTTTGAGGGATCGCTCATCATGATACTTCAGGATCTTTCCCGCTATACATTGGCTCAAAGGGCATCGCTCAAACCTGTTCTTGCTTTACTACGGGACAGAGGAATACCATATCGCTGGGGCTTTCCTTTTGCCCTTGTAGCTGGCCAAAAAGGTCCCTCAGTTACTCTCCGTTGCAGTGAAGACCTTCCAGGATTCTTCCAAAGCCTCAACCTCCCCTCTGTGGAATTAGGCCAGTGGCCCACCTTCTCTCCGACAAACCCTACTCCTCTCCAGGGACTTCCATCTTCTCAAGCTTCCATTAGAGGTTCCCAAGGACTGCCATCCCGCTCCCTCAGAGGACGTCGCAGGAGTTCGGAAGGCCTTATGCGTAACTCTCAAGCTTCCAATTTGACCTGAGATGTCTTTGAACTCTCATTGTTCTTCCTCTCTTCCCCATCTCATCTGCTTTAATAGATATTTTCTCTATAGTAGGAAATGTTGCTTCCGTCTGTTTTTCAGTAATGTACTTTCACTGCAGGAATGGCAGTTGGATCTCCCCCTCTTGACTGCCACCTTCCCCACATAGCTTGAGACTTTCCCTTGGGGGCTGTCCCAAGTGTTTGTCTCCTTGGACCCAGTAGTCCTGTACATAGCCATATTCACCAGTCTCTTTTAATTTTACTTTAAGAACTTCCCCATCCACCCCTCCTTTTTTTTCTCTCCTCCTCTCTCTTCCTTTATCTTTCCTATTAGCTCTCCTTTTCTCTCTCTCTTTTGTTGCTGTGTTTTTTTCTGTCTACAGCCCAAGGGGTACTCCTCATTATGACATCACTCAAAATCGGGTCATTCAATGCAAAAGGCCTCAACTCGGCTCAGAAACTAAATCAAGTGCTCCATCATTTGCATCGCAAAAAGGTACAAATTGTTTGCTTCCAGGAAACACATTTTAAAGAGGGGTCCTCTCCCAACATGCGACCCTGCCACTACACAACCTGGTATGCTGCTAATAATCACCAAAAAGAAAAAACTTAAAACACATAGAACAGTTTAAATAAAGCTATATTAGACTGGAAGTCAAACAAAATCTATTATAATTGATATCAAGACCATCTAAAGACAGACAAAGTTACTGAGTCTCCACCACATGCACATGACCACTAAAACCCGCACAGGCCGGTTTAGTGAGAATTCAATTAACTGCTCAATATGGGTTTGGACTGTGGGAGGTATTTATGGCACTAAATCCATTGATTTTAATGTGTTTATTCACCCATCTGTATTTATCCACTGACCGTGGATGAATGGAAAAAATCAGAAGCATGCACTACTTTGGTCCATGTTGTGGACCAAACACACCCATTCAAGTCTATGGGCATCGATGTTTGGCCTGTTTTTCACTGGTTCAATGCATAGAAAATTGATACAAAGTTTGTAAAAAACAAACAAACACAAAGACATGTCCTGACCTTGGATCATTGGATGCAACATAGACTAAGTATCTGCATTTGCAAAACAGACTCGGATGTGTGAATAAACCCTGAAGACCTAATAGAGGGACAACAAGGTCAAGAGTAAAAAGCAATACAATTGAAATTGATTATAATAAGATTACGAAAACAAGCTACAAATAATAATGTGTGGCGACCAAACAATTCTCACCAAACAACAGACACCACACAAAAAGTACAAATACATTCTTTATTTCATGATGTGACATACACAGTCAAAAAATGTATACAAATAATACCATACATAGAGCAGCTTAAAAAGCCGTTTCATGCTATGAGAGATGAAGACTAAACTGGGCCCGGGGTCTGCACTATGTACCTTCCCATAAGAGCATGAGAATAATACACAGCAAGCAACAAACCAGGTACAATACAGAGCCAGAGTTCAGAAGAGTCACTGAACCCCGACGTACGTTTCTCTTCTCTCTTTTTGGGGGCAGCATGGCCACCTTGCTTAAAGGGTTCTCCGGGAATTAAGAAAATGAAAATATCTAAATATTACTTTATTATAAATATATTCCTAAATACCTTTGATTAGTTATAATGCCTTGTTTTGTCTGGGGAGCAATCATTAGGTGAAATAAAATGGCCGCCGTTCTACAAGTACACACAAAACCTGTCCTAATCACAAAGGAGGACACAGCTACCTTCTCTCTGTACTTCATGTCTCCTCGTGAACTCTGTTCCTACAGAGATTCAGCTGAAGATCATATTAAACTGTATTCAGGTTTATAATCCTTGACAAGTATAGCAGAGAGGTGGATGAGGCAGCTCTTTACCTCAGTGTTGTGGAGTGACTTGTCCTGCTGTGTGATTAGGACAGGTTTTGTGTGTACTAATAGGATGGCAGCCATTTTATTTCTCCTATCATTGCTCCCTAGACAAAACGAGCCATTATAATTAATGAAAGGTATTAGGGAACATATTTATAATAAAGTAATATTTACATATTTTCATTTTTTTAATTCCTGGAGAACCCCTTTAATGTTTATGATTTGTGTCTTACTATTACTGGGAAATGATTTAAAGCATATAGATTCTTTACAGCATAACTAGTTTGATTTCCAAGGATATTATTCTATTGCCCCATATTATAATATTGGATATAGGGGCAGGTACATAGTTCAGCCCAGTTTAGTCTTCATCTCTCACAGTATGTAACTGCTTTTTAAGCTACTCTATGTATAGTATTACTTATGTTAATTTTTTTTTACGGTGTATATGACATCATGAATAGAGATGAGCGAGTACTAAATGCTCGGGT
>ONZH01003313.1:0-25050 GCA_900303285.1 Rhinella marina
ACTTTGGGCTGCTTGAGGTCTGAAGGCGCACTTTGGCTGCTCTGAGTCTGAAGGGGCTGGGCTGCTGAGGTCTGAAAGGGGCACTTTGGGCTGCTCTGAGGTCTGAAAGGGGGCACTTTGGGCTGCTCTGAGGTCTGAAGGGGGCACTTTGGGCTGCTCTGAGGTCTGAAGGGGGCTGCTCTGACTGAAGGGGGCACTTGGGCTGCTCTGAGTCTGAAGGGCACTTTGGCACTTTGGGCTGCTTCTGAGGTCTGAAGGGGCACTTTGGGCTGAAGGGGGCACTCCTGAGGCTGAGGTCTGAAGGGGCCACTTTGGGCTGCTCTGAGGTCTGAAGGGGGCACTTTGGCTTCTGAGGTCTGAGGTTTGGGCTGCTCTGAGGTCTGAAGGGGCACTTTGGCTGCTCTGCTCTTTGAGGTCTGAAGGGGCACTTTGGGCTGCTCTGAGGTCTGAATAGGTCTGAAGGGGCACTTTGGGCTGCTCTGAGGTGAAAGGGGGCACGTCTAGGTCTTGGGCTGCTGAAGGGGGCTCTGAAAGGGTTTGGGCTGCTGAAAGGGGGCACTTTGGGCTGCTCTGAGGTCTGAAGGGGCACTTTGCTGCTCTGAGGTCTGAAGGGGCACTTTGGGCTGCTCTGAGGTCTGAAGGGGCACTTTGGGCTGCTCTGAGGTGAAGGGGCACTGGGCTGCTCTGCTTGAGGTCTACTTGGGCTGCTCTGAGGGCAAGGGCCACTTTGGGCTTGCTCTGAGGGTCTGAAGGGGCACTTGGCTGCTCTAGGTCTGAAGGGGCACTTTGGGCTGCCTCTGAGGTCTGAAGGGGGCACTTTGGGCTGCTCTGAGGTCTGAAGGGGCACTTTGGGCTGCTCTGCAGGTCTGAAGGGGCACTTTGGCTGCTCTTGAGGTCTGAAGGGGGCACTTTGGGCTGCTCTTGAGGTTTGGGCTGCTCTGAGGTCTGGGGGCACTTTGGGCTGCTCTGAGGTCTGAAGGGGGGCACTTTGGGCTGCTCTGAGGTCTGAAGGGGGCACTTTGGGCTGCTCTGAGTCTGAAGGGGCACTTTGGGCTGCTCTGAGCGTCTGAAGGGGGCACTTTGGGCTGCTCTGAGGTCTGAAGGGGGCACTTTGGGCTGCTCTGAGGTCTGAAGGGGGCACTTGGGCTGCTCTGAGGTCTGAAGGGGGACTTTGGGCTGCTCTGAGGTGAAGGGGGGTTGATGGGGCACAATTGGGGTGTGATGTGGTGTCTGATGGGGCATAATGGGGTGATGTGAGGTCTGATGGGGCAGAATAGGCTGATGTGAGGTTCTGATGGGGGCACACTGGCTGATGTGGGGTCTGATGGGGGCACACTGGGCTGATGTGGGGATCTGATGGGCCACAGTGGGCTGATGTGGGGTCTGATGGGGAAACAATGGGCTGATGTGGGTCTGATGGGGAACAATGGGCTGATGTGGGGGTCTGATGGGGAACAATGGCTGATCTGGGGTCTGATGGGGAACAATGGGCTGATCTGGGGTCTGATGGGGAACAATGGGCTGATCTGGGGTCTGATGGGGGAACAATGGGCTGCTCTGAGGTCTGAAGGGGGGTCTGATGGGGCACAATGGGCTGATGTGGTGTCTGATGGGGCATAATGGGCTGATGTGAGTCGATGGGGGCAGAATAGGCCTGATGTGAGGTCTGATGGGGGCACACTGGGCTGATGTGGGGTCTGATGGGCACAGTGGGCTGATGTGGGGTCTGATGGGCACAAATGGGCTGATGTGGGGTCTGATGGGGAACAATGGGCTGTGATGTGGGGTCTGATGGGGAACAATGGGCTGATGTGGGGTCTGATGGGGAACAATGGGCTGATCTGGGGTCTGATGGGGGCACAGTGGGCTGATCTGGGGTCTGATGGGGGCACAGTGGGCTGATCTGGGGTCTGATGGGGCACAGTGGGCTGAATCTGAGCTCTGCTGGGGGCACGGTGGGCTGATCTGAGCTCTGCTGGGGGCACGGTGGGCTGATCTGAGCTCTGCTGGGGCACGGTGGGCTGATCTGAGCTCTGCTGGGGGCAACGGTGGGGCTGATCTGAGCTCTGCTGGGGGCACGGTGGGCTGATCTGAGCTCTGCTGGGGGCACGGTGGGCTGATCTGAGCTCTGCTGGGGGTGGCTGATCTGAGCTCTGCTGGGTGGGCTGATCTGAGCTCTGCTGGGGGCACGGTGGGCTGATCTGAGCTCTGCTGGGGGCACGGTGGGCTGATCTGAGCTCTGCTGGGGGCACGGGGGCGATGATCTGAGCTCTGGCTGGGGCACACAGTGGGCTGATCTGAGGTCTGCTGGGGCACAGTGGGCTGAATCTGAGGTCTGCTGGGGGCACAGTGGGCATCTGAGGTCTGCTGGGGCACAGTGGGCTGATCTGAGTCTGCTGGGGGCACAGTGGGCTGATCTGAGGTCTGCTGGGGGCACAGTGGGCTGATCTGAGGTCTGCTGGGGGCACAGTGGGCTGATCTGAGGTCTGATGGGGCACAGTGGGCTGATCTGAGGTTCTTGATGGGGGGCACAGTGGGCTGATCTGAGTCTGATGGGGCACAGTGGCTGATCTGAGGTCTGATGGGGGCACAGTGGGCTGATCTGAGGCTGATGGGGGCACAGTGGGCTGATCTGAGGTCTGATGGGGGCACAGTGGGCTGATCTGAGGTCTGATGGGGCACAGTGGGCTGATCTGAGGTCTGATGGGGGCACAGTGGGCTGATCTGAGGTCTTGATGGGGGCACAGTGGGCTGATTCTGAGGTCTGATGGGGGCACAGTGGGCTGATCTGAGGTCTGATGGGGGCACAGTGGGCTGATCTGAGGTCTGATGGGGGCACAGTGGGCTGATCTGAGGTCTGATGGGGGCACAGTGGGCTGATCTGAGGTCTGATGGGGGCCACAGTGGGCTGACTCTGAGGTTCTGATGGGGCCACAGTGGGCTGATCTGAGGTCTGATGGGGCACAGTGGGCTGATCTGAGGTCTGATGGGGGCACAGTGGGCTGATCTGAGGTCTGATGGGGCACAGTGGGCTGATCTGAGGTCTGATGGGGCACAGTGGGCTGATCTGAGGTCTGATGGGGGCACAGTGGGCTGATCTGAAGGTCTGATGGGGGCACAGTGGGCTGATCTGAGGTCTGATGGGGGCACAGTGGGCTGATCTGAAGTCTGATGGGGGCACAGTGGGCTGATCTGAGGTCTGAAGAGGGCACATTCTGCTGATCTGAGGTCTGATGGGGGCACAGTGGGCTGATCTGAAGTCTGATGGGGGTATAGTGGGCTGATCTGAAGTCTGATGGGGGTATAGTGGGCTGATGTGAGGTCTGGTGGGGCCACAGTAGGCTTTTTTATTTATTTATTTTTTAATATTTTTACTAACATAAGAAAATTGAGATTTAAATCATGAATCGTCCAAAATTTAAAAAAAAAAAAAAGTCCTGTCTAAAGCCCACACTCCAGGAAGATATAAGTGAGGGATATGAACATGTGGAGTCACTGTGGGAAGAAATAAATGTAGCAAAAAACAATAATAAAATACTAATAGGAGTTTATTATAAACCCCCTAGTATCCCATAGCCCATAGAAAATCTACTTCTAAACAAAATAGACGAGGTGGCAAATCATAATGAGGTCGTTATTATGGGGGATTTCAACTACCCAGATATAGACTGGAAAACTGAAACCTGTATATCTCATAAAGGAAACAGGTTCTTGGAAATAACCAATAACCAAAAGACAATTACCTTTCCCAACTGGTTCAGGACCTGACTAGAGGGACGGCCATACTGGACTTGGTATTCACCAATAGACCTGACAGAACAACAGATGTGCAGGTTGGGGGACATCTGGGAAATAGTGACCATAATATAATAACCTGCCAACTGTCATTCAAAAGAGCGTTTCTTCAGGGAGGAACAAAAATACCAATCTTCAAAAAAGCTAAATTTAGTCAACTAAGAGAGGCCATAGGCCTAACTAACTGGGACAAAGTCCTCAGAAATAAAAATACAGCCACAAAAAGGGATATTTTTAAAAGCATCCTAATATCTAATTCTGAGGGGTACATACCTAATGGGAATAAAAGGTTAAGGAACAAGAAAAAAACCAATATGGATAAACAGAACTGTAAAGAAAGCAATAAATGACAAACAGAAAGCATTTAAATCACTAAAACAGAAGGGGAGCGAGGAAGCATTGAAAAACTATAAGGAAAAAAATAGAATATGTAAAAGACAAATAAACTTTTACAAACTAGAGACCAAGAGATTAATCGCCAAACAGTAAAACTAACCCTAAAATGTTCTTTAATCATATAAATGGTAAAAAGTATAAACCTGAAGGTGTCGGACCCTTACAGAGTAATGAGGGGGGGAGTTGCAGAGAGCGATGAGGAGAAAGCAAAGCTACTAAATATCTTTTTCTCCACTGTATTCACTGAGGAAAATAAACTGTCAGATGAAATGCAGAATATAAAAGTAAATTCCCCATTAAAAGTGCCCTGTCTGACCCAGGAAGAAGTAGAGCTGCGTCCTAAAAAGATTAAAATAGACAAATCGCCAGGACCGGATGGCATACACCCCCGTATCCTAAGAGAATTAAGTAATGTCATCGCCAGACCCTTATTTCTGATATTTAAGGACTCTATACTGATAGGGAGTGTTCCACAGGATTGGCGCATAGCAAATGTGGTGCCAATATTAAAAAGGGTCCAAAAACAGAGCCCGGGAACTATAGGCCGGTAAGTTTAACATCTGTCGTGGGTAAACTGTTTGAGGGTTTTCTAAGAGATGCTATCTTGGAGTACCTCAATGAAAATAAGCAAATTACTCCATATCAGCATGGCTTCATGAGGGATCGGTCATGTCAAACCAATTTAATCAGTTTCTATGAGGAGGTAAGTTCTAGACTGGACCGCGGCGAATCAATGGATGTCGTATATCTGAACTTCTCCAAAACATTTGACACGGTACCACATAAAATGTTAGAATAGAAAATGAGAATGCTTGGCCTGGGAGAAAATGTCTATGTGGGTAAGTAACTGGCTCAGTGATAAAAAACAGAGGGTGGTTATTAATGGTACATACTCAGATTGGGTCACTGTAACTAGTGGGGTACCACAGGGGTCAGTATTGGACCCTATTCTCTTCAATATACATATATATATATATATATATATATATATATATATATATATATATATATATATTAATTAATGATCTTGTAGAAGGCTTGCACAGTAAAATATCAATTTTTGCAGATGACACTAAACTGTGTAAAGTAATTAACACAGAAGAGGACAGTATACTGCTACAGATATATCTGGATAGACTGGAGGCTTGGGCAGAGAAGTGGCAGATGAGGTTTAACACTGACAAATGTAAGGTTATGCATATGGGAAGGAATAATGCAAGTCACCAGTACATACTAAATGGTAAAATATTGGGTAACTCCGACATGGAAAAGGACCTAGGAATTTTAGTGAACAGCAAACTAAGCTGTAGAAACCAGTGTCAGACAGCTGCTGCCAAGGCCAATAAGATAATGGGTTACATCAAAAGAGGCATAGATGCCCGTGATAAGAACATAGTCCTGCCACTTTACAAAACACTAGTCAGAACACACATGGAGTACTGTGTACAGTTCTGGGCTCCTGTGAACAAGGCAGACATAGCAGAGCTGGAGAGGGTTCAGAGGAGGCCAACTACAGTAATAACTGGAATGGGTGGACTACAGTACCCTGAAAGATTATCAAAATTAGGTTTATTCACTTTAGAAAAAAGACGATTGAGGGAAGATCTAATAACTATGTATAAATATATCAGGAGTCAGTACAGAGATCTCTCCCATGATCTATTTATCCCCAGGACTGTGACTGTGACGAGGGGACATCCTCTGCGTCTGGAGGAAAGAAGGTTTGTACACAATTCTTTACGATAAGAGCAGTGAGACTATGGAACTCTCTGCCTGAGGAGGGGGTGATGGTAAGTTCACTAAAAGAGTTCAAGAGAGGCCTGGATGTATTTTTGGAGGGTAATAATATTACAGGTTATAGTTACTAGAGAGGGGTCGTTGATCCAGGGAGTAATTCTGATTGCCTGATTGGAGTCGGGAAGGAATTTTTTTTCCTAAAGTGGGGAAAATTGGCTTCTACCTCACAGGGGTTTTTTGCCTTCCTCTGGATCAACTTGTAGGAAAACAGGCCGAACTGGATGGACAGATGTCTTTTTTCGGCCTTATAAACTATGTTACTATGTCCTCCAAAATGGTAGTGAAAGGAGGATTCTTAGAAATGGCATGGATCTCACTAATCCTGCGGGCAGAATTAAGAGCCACTACTAAAATCAGTTTCAATGTGAGGTGCTTAATATCACAAGATACAATTGGCTCAAAAGGTTTACAAGTTAAAGCCTTGAGGCCCACATTAAGATCCCAAGGAGGAATTTTTGCATTTGGAACTGGAGAACTTTTGTCTACCGACTTAAAAAATCTGATGACCCAATGGTCACTGGCAAAATTTTGGTCAAACAGAATGGACTGAGCTGAAACCTGTACTTTTAGGGTATTTTTAGCTAATCCCAGGGAGAGGACCTTCTGCAAGAATTCAAGGATCTGTAAAATAGAAGCAGAAACTGGCAAATTATCAGGATCTAGGTTATAACATTGAATAAACTTCTTCCATACCCTGGCGTAAATAGCAACCGTCACCTTCTTTTTTGCTTTTAAGAAGAGTAGAAACCAGACCCTGGGAAAATCCTTTACTAGTTAATAGGACAATTTCAAGATCCATGCAGTCAGCCGAAGACCCCTGACCTGAGGATCAAAGACCGAACACTGGAATAACAGATCCGGGATCTCCGACAGAATCCAAGGATCCGAGATCGACATGGTACACAGCATAGTAAACAATGCCCAAAAGGGGGCGATGAGAATTAATTTCGCCCTGTCTCTCCTGATCTTTCTCAGAACTAGAAGCAGTAACTGAAATTGGGGGGGGGGGGGAAGAGGCATATGCTAGCTGAAAATCCCATTGCATCTGGAGGGCATCCACCCCATAAAGGTATTTCCTGGGATTTAGAGAGCAAAACCTTGCTACCTTGTCGTTCTGACTAGAGGCAAAAAGGTCTATTGTCAGTTTTCTCCAGAGATCTGTGATTTTTGCGAAAATTGACTGATTTAGGGAACATTCTCCTTGCTTCATTTGATGTCCGCTCAAATAGTCTGCTTGCATGTTTTCCGTCCCCTTTATGTGCAGTGCCGAGATATGACAGATCTTTCTCTCCACATACTGAAACTAGAGACTCGCCTCCAAACACAGGGATACCGACTTTGTTCCTGAGAACTAATGTCGTGAGAACTAATGGTTCTGGGTAGGACCAAGGAATACACTGAATCAATTGATCTCTTTTCTCCCACCAGTTTAAGGAACGTAAAGTTGTCTGAGAAATTTTTATCCTCGCTTCCAAGCGACTTTTGTTTCTCTTCCATGCCCATATCTCCATTTATAAGGGACGCAGATGGAATTGAGCCCACTCGACTGCCAGGATGCATGACACTAGAGACCCCAGTACAGATATGGCTTTCCTTATTGACAAATAGCTGGATCTTAGGAATCGTAACTGGGACTGAATCTTCACAATCTTTTCCTCCGGAAGAAACAACCTCTGGGATACCGAATCCAGGATAAGACCTAGGAACCTTTGTTGTTGCCTGGACTTCAGTTCGTTTATAATCCATCCCAAGTCCTGCAGAATCCTTATCACTTCCAGAACCGCTGCTTTGCAGTCTTAATAAGTCCTTGCAATGATCAAAAAGTCGTCCAAATAAGGGACCAACAATATGTCCTCCATCATTATGAAAGATGCCATGTCTGCGATGACTTTTGAAAAAACCCTCGGTGCCATTGAAAGGCCAAAGGGGAGTGCCTGAAATTGAAACTGATGAAGTTGGTTGTTCATGAAGATCGCGATTCTGAGAAATCTCTGAAAATCTGGATGGATCGGAACATGAAAATAGGCATTTTTTAAGTCCAACACTGCCATAAAACAATCTGGGTACAACAGGAGGATAGTAGACTTTACAGTTTCCATCTTGAATTTTCTTAGTTTCAGGAATTTGTATAAATCTTTTAGATTTATGATGGTTCTGAATAAACCATCCGGTTTTGGAACTAGAAACAGATGGGAAAAATAGCCCTCGAAAAATTCCTGAGGAGGAAACGGAATTAGAACATGTTTATGAATTAATTTTCTTACCTCTTCTAAGATGGGAGAAGGTCATTTCTTTACAAATTTTGTTTCTGTAATTATGAATCTTTGTGGAGGCAGGGAAGAGAATCTAAGGCCTAAACGAATAATATCTAACACCCATGACCCTGCTACCTTTTCCCATGCGGGCAGAAAGAAAAAGTCTTCCTCCTACCCCTGACCTGACGTCATTGTTGGGAGGATTTCTTATCTGTAGAGAAGGCATGCTCAACCTGCAGCCCTCCAGCTGTTGCAAAACTACAACTCCCATCATTCCTGAACAGCCTACAGCTATCAGCCTACAGAAGGGTAGGGTGGGAGTTGTGGTTTTACAACAGCTGGAGGGGCCGCAGGTTGAGCATCACTGCTGTAGCGGAAGAGTTTCCAAACAAAAAACCTTTACCTGAGGGATTCCCAAGCCTAAATCTTTGCTCCTTGTCCCTCAATTGTCTTTTACCTCCTGAATTTCCCGAGGACCGAAAAGGATGGCTGGATCTGAAAGAAGAATATGAAGATTGATAGGAACCTGGAAACCTCTTCTTCCTGTCTGACGCCTTCTCAAGAAGGTCATCTAAATCAGGACCGAAAAGAAATTCGCCCTGACAGGGGATACCACAGAGTTTCTGTTTGGAGGTAATATTGCCACCACCCCAACTTTTGAGCTAAAGGGCCCTACGGACAGAATTAGTCAGGGCTGCAGACTGGACAGACAACCTAAGAGCATCTACAGAGGCGTCGGACAGGAAATCTGCTGCCTTTTGAAGAGTGGGCAAAGAGGAAAGTATCTGATCCCTCGGGCATTTATCTCTAAGTTGGACCTCAAGTTGTTCTAACCACAACGCTAGGGATCTAGCCGTAACCGTAGCTGCAATATTAGGACGGAAGAGGCTTCCCATGCACCTTTTTAGAAAGGATTCCACCTTTTTATCTAGGGGATCCTTGAGGATACCAGAATCCTCAAAGGGAAGAGAGGACCTTAGAGATGGCACCATCTATTTTTGGAGCTTTATCCCAGGAGGAGGATACCTCTTCTTCAAATGGATATTTTCTTTTGAAACTTCTTGGGATAAAGACTTTACGGTCAGGCTTTTTCCACTCTTCACTAATTAGAGTTGGTACATTATCGTGGACGGGAAAACATCTACGTTTTTCTCTTGCAGGCCTTCGAACAGGGAATACCCCACAGATCTATCTACTTTTTCTTCCTCTAAATTCATAGTCGCTCTAATTGCTTTAAGCAACTTCTCTGCATCATCGTTCCGGCATTCCCAGGCCCCAGTGCTCATAAATACAGCTGAACCGGAAACGCGTCATCCCCCCGGGACGCGCAAACGGAAGTGCGTCACAGGCTCCGGGCCACACCGGAAGCGTCACTCAAGCCGCCAGGAACCACCGATGCCTCCACTTCCGGCCACACTCCGGAGCACCTTCACGGGGCACCTGTCGGATACGAGGAGAGCCCCCTGGAACCTTACCCGCCTCCAGGTCCTAACAGCCGGCACCGCTGCAGGGAACCGCCAGCCATCTAGGGGACTCCCTAGGATAATGAAGACCGCGGTAAGGGCCTAAAAAAGAAAACTAAGTCTCCCACTCCAGGGACAGGAAACCACTGAGGTGGGAGAGAATGCTCCACTTTTATATTCTGAAGGTTTCCTGTACCTGGGGGTGGATCCTCTCTCTCTGTGGTGCTGTCATGGGGGAGGGGGAAAAGTGCCATTTTTTATGAGCTGCATTACGGTAAGATGTGAGGTTATTGATTTTTAGTGGACAAAAGATGTCCATAGCCTTTAAGGACTCTATACGCTATACCTTCAGAGGCAAATTTTTTATGATTGCATGGTTACTCATTTCTGGCTAAAAATATTATTTTCAATTGGCTTTTATTAAAAATATTAAGCCATTCTGTCATAAAAGGTTAACAGTTTTTCTAGCTGTGTAACTGGTACTTTCACTTTGTGGCGGTCATCTAATAAACCTCATCTCTAAACTACGAAGAGGTCATAAACACTTATTTAAGCCACATTCTTATCAGTAAAATAAGGACTGAGCTATAATGAGTGTTTATAATGTCAGCTCCTGGTCTGAAGGAAAAGACAGAAAATCCAAAGGCTGCTACTAGAGCATCTCAGCTCTGTACAGAGAAAAGGATTACATATTTTTAATAAAGACCAATTTAAAGGTGTACATAGCCTTTAAGCACTCGGGTGAAATCCATCTGGACCAGGAGCCTTGTTCACATTTACCTTATTTAACTTATCTTGGACCATATCTACATTTAGCCAATTGAGTATATTACTGGATGTACTATCAGCCCCAGCACCACAGATATCAGCTCCTTTCTCTTCTTTTGTATAAACAGAGCTAAAAAAACATTTAGTAACTCTGCCTTTTCTTTATCTTCAGTGACTAACAAGCCTTTACCATAATTTAGGGGACCAACTTGCTTAGAGCTTGTTTTTTTAGCATCTAAATCATTTTTTGGGATTTGTTTTGCTCTCTTTTGCCACCTGCTGTTCGTTTTATATTTTTGCTAATTTTATCTCCTTTTTACTTATTTTATTAAGCCCTTTGTGAACTTCAAACGCTACAACTAACCCCTCAGATTTGTACAGCCCAGTCATGTGAACAGTCAAAACTAGTCTCAGCCACACCAACTACATCTATATGTTCCTCTCGTACCATAGCCTCATGCCCCCCATTTTAGTAGCTAGACTGCTGGCATTTGTGAAACTACATTTTAAATTACTATTACTATTACCTATGTTACTATTCTGCGTCTAGAGGAAAGAAGGTTTGTACACAAACATAGAAGAGGATTCTTTACGGTAAGAGCAGTCAGATTATGGAACTCTGTGCCTGAGGAGGTGGTAATGGTAAGTTAGGGTTGGGCGATATACCGGTGTTGGCGGTATATCGCAGTATTAAGAAACAGCGATATGGCGATATCACTGTTTCCTAATAACCGCGGTATTTTGTGACGTCATGGAAGCGGTCATATGCGCTGACCGCTTCAAAATCTGCGTACGCGACTGCCCGCCCCTGCATCGTAACATACCAATTGCTCCCCGCAGCGGCCTCCCAGGTTCCTCCTCGCTGCCTCCCATCATGCAGTCTCCGCCCACCGACGTCTGACGTTGGAATCAGATGATGCCTGGGCAAGGCCGCTGAGGCTGAACAGCGCAGGACAGGAGCGAGAGGCGGGGAGGTCTCTGAAGTCCCACTCCGTCCGACCCCCACAGAATTCACTTCGCCTGCACTGAGAGAGACCCTATATGGTAAAATTACAGCTGCCGGCTGGGCCTAGCCTGGCCCCGATTAAAGGTGTAATGTTTCTGTCTATATGACCCCAAATCTGTCCCGCTCAGTCCTGCCTGCCTGCAACTAGCTGCACATAGAAATAGCAGCCAGCAGGCAGGGAATGAGCAGTCATGAGTCCCTCCCTCCCCATGACATGACCAACAAGAAGCAATGACAGGTGACCATAAGACATTGGGGAGGGGGGTATGTGGCTGCCCCCATATAGTATAACGACTCCTTATACTGTATGGGGGCAGCCCCAAGGAGATGTTATACTGTATGGGGGCCACAAGGAGACGTTATACTGTATGGGGGAAGCCACAAGGAGACATTATACTGTATGGGGGCAGCCACAAGGAGACATTATACTGTATGGGGGCAGCCACAAGGAGACATTATACTGTATGGGGGCAGCCACAAGGAGACATTATACTGTATGGGGGCAGCCACAAGGAGACGTTATACTGTATGGGGGCAGCCACAACGTCTCCTTGTGGCTGCCCCCATACAGTATAATGTCTCCTTGTGGTTGCCCCCATACAGTATAATGTCTCCTTGTGGCTGCCCCCATACAGTATAACGTCTCCTTGTGGCCCCCATACAGTATAACATCTCCTTGTATCTGCCCCCATACAGTATAACGTCTCCTTGGGGCTGCCCCCATACAGTATAACGTCTACTTGTGGTTGCCCCCACACAGTATAATGTCTCCTTGTGGCTGCCCCCATACAGTATAACGTCTCCTTGTGGCCCCCATACAGTATAACATCTCCTTGTATCTGCCCCCATACAGTATAACGTCTCCTTGGGGCTGCCCCCATACAGTATAACGTCTACTTGTGGCCACTGCCCCCATACAGTGTAACGTCTACTTGTGGCCGCTGCCCCCATACAGTATAATGTCTACTTGTGGCCGCTGCCCCCACACAGTATAATGTCTCCTTGTGGCTGCCCCCACACAGTATAATGTCTCCTTGTGGCTGCCCCATACAGTATAATGTCTCCTTGTGGCTGCCCCCATACAGTATAACGTCTCCTTGTGGCTGCCCCCATACAGTATAACGTCTCCTTGTGGCTGCCCCCATACAGTATAACGTCTCCTTGTGGCTGCCCCCATACAGTGTAACGTCTCCTTGTGGCCGCTGCCCCCATACAGTATAACGTCTCCTTGTGGCTGCCCCCATACAGTATAACGTCTCCTTGTGGCTGCCCCCATACAGTATAACGTCTCCTTGTGGCTGCCCCCATACAGTATAACGTCCCATTGTATCTGTCCCATACAGTATAATGTCTTCTTGTGGCCCCAAGTGTTTTTTTTTTCTTTTAAATGGGCATTTATCGCGATATATATCGTTATCGCGATAAATTTCTTAATATCGTTATCGTGGGAATATTTTTGATATCGCCCAACCCTATGGTAAGTTCACTAAAAGAGTTCAAGAGAGGCCTGGATGTATTTCTGGAGGGTAATAATATTACAGGTTATAGTTACTAGAGATAGGTCGTTGATCCAGGGAGTAATTCTGATTGCCTGGTTGGAGTCGGGAAGAAATTTTTTCCCCTAAAGTGGGGAAAATTGTCTTCTACCTCAGAGGGGTTTTTTGCCTTCCTCTGGATCAACTTGTAGGAAAACAGGCCGAAATGGATGGACAGATGTCTTTTTTCGGCCTTATAAACTATGTTACTATGTTACCTGTAAAGTGAATATCTGGGATTTTTGGGTTACCTTGGTTGATGTTCTGCCCAGTCTTCTCCCTACTTTCCTCACTAACCCCAGCCCCCACCTATATCCTACTCTATATCTACACTATCTGACCCCAGGGCACTTGCACCCTCCCACCATTAAGGTGCAGCCTGTAGAGTATGTAGCCGACTGAGAAGTCGGCCCAGTTCTCCATAAACCCAAACCCTTCCTTTCTGCACCAGTTTCTGAGCCACTTATTTAACTCCCTAAGCTCCCGTTGTCCCTCTTTTGACACACGTGGCACTAGTAGTAGTTCTGAAAACACCACCTTGGAGGTCCTGGACCTGAGCTTTTCTCTTAGTTCCCTAAAATCATTTTAAGGACCATTCCCCCCCTGGGTTTTCCCCAGCTATCTGTCAATCCGATCCGCAATATGCCGAACCCGAGCACCCGGGAGACAACACACAATTTGGCATTCACAGTCTCGGCGACAGATGACCCTGTCTGTCCGGCTAATAATAGAGTCCCCTACCACCAGCATCTGTTTGACCTTTGCTGCTCTCTTTTTCCCATCCTTCCTGCAGCTGGCTGTGACGATACGCCATTCTGCAGTGTTGCTGGCCCTGGGCTTTCATCCCTAATATCAGCCACACTAGGGCATTCCAGCTCAGCTCAGCTCACATTAACCCAGCTGCTGACCTGATAGTCCTGCTCTTGCCCTCCTCCTCCCACCTCCATTTCACTGACCCAGCCAGTGCCTGCACAGTGAGGTCTAAGCTCTCTACAGTTTAGCAATGCCCCAAAGTATGTCAAGCTGCTTATTTAGATCCAAGATCTGGACATCCAAATGTGCAACGTGATTGCATCTAGTGCAAATGTATTCACCCTCGAATAGCTCTTTAAGGCATGCATAAATTGCACAGGATACACACTTGGTAGCATTGTCCATGGAACATATGTTAGATGGGGATCAACAGTACAGAAGGAAAACAGTAAATATGAGTTAAAGGGGTTGTCCCACGAAAAATATTCTGCAGTATTCAAACCAGCACCTGGATCTGAATACTTTTGTAATTGCATGTAATTAAACATTTTGTATAGCTACTGAGTTATTCAGTAAAATGTATCTGTATCGTGCCACTTAATTTCTTATTTCTTTGACTTGCTCACTGAGAAGGCCGCACATGCTCAGTTTCATCCTTCAACTGCCTCCTGAGCTGTGATAGGAGGAACTGAGACACGCCTCCTGAGATGCAGCAGAAAAGACACTCCCATTGAGCTGCCAGCTCGATATAAATCTAGAAGAGCAATGAACGGGGGGATCTCTGGATCCATGGGAGATACAGGGCTGGTTCTAGCTTTGTTAGAAAGAGGTTGTCATGGACTACATGATGTCTGATTTTCATTTTTTACATTATTCGTGGGATAACCCCTTTAAGATTTAGACTCTGTCTCCTGTAGTTGGAGAACTATCTAGAATTAAGTCAACAACAAACAAGGAAAATCAAGCAAAGCTAGCTTAATTTCTTGCTCCTTGTCTTAAACTGCAATTCTTTAAACTCCACTTATTCACAGCCCACTTACACAGCAAGCCCAGTTAGAGCAAGCATAAAAAAAAAAGTTAAACTGTAAAAAAAAAAAAAAAAAAAGTAAAAAACAAAACAAAAATACAAATAAAATATAAAAAAAACCTTGCCAAAGTCACCCCGTTTCACACAAAACTATGAATTATAAGTCAAAATGACCAGCACAAAATTAACAATTTTTGAGTCAGTTTGGATTTTTAAATAAGGAGCTAGTGATATTTTTTTTGCAGTTTTACTCAAATAAAACTAAAGAAGATGAAAAAAAAAAACATTAACCCTTAGGATACTGGAGGCTTTTTGTTTTTGCGTTTTCATTTTTCTTCCCCATCTTCCTTGAGCCAACTTTTTCATTTTTTCATTCACATATCCATATGAGGGCTTATTATTTTGCAGGGACAAGTTGTACTTTCTAATAGCACCATTTAATATGGCATACAATGTAGTAGGAAAAAATTCCTAATGCAAATGGGGTGGAATTGGGGAAAAAAAAAAAAATTCAATTGCTCCACAGTTTTACGGGTTTTGTACGGGTCTTCCCTTTGCAGCAAAACTGACCTGTGCCCTTCATTTTCAGCATCCTGAGGACGTAGATACATTTAAATGCAGTGGTGAAGCAGGGAACTGTCAACTCCCTGATTTTCCATTCACTGGCCTGTGCTCCCCAGCAGGTACAATGCAGTAACATGTCGCCATCGCTGGGCTGTGTAGGAAGAGCGTGCAGGCCAAGGAATCAACACAGGCTATCAAGGGCAGTATGTCACTGTATCATACATGCTAAGCAAGTACTGCTGTTTTTAAAAAAATTATTTTATTAGCAGCACAGGAGTGCAATGGGGGGCATGATTGCTGTGTGGGGAGCACAATGTGGGCATGAATACTGTGTGGGGGGAGAGATATTGGCATAACTACTGTGTGTGGGACAAAAGGGGACATATCAACTGGGGAGCACAATGTGGGAATGACTACTGTGTGGGGGCACAAACGGGTAGCAATTACCATGTGAGAGCACTAAGAAGACTGGATAGGATTTGACGTGTATAGGCAGGCGTTGGGTAGACTTAAAAGCGGGACTTAGAAGTAAAAAAAAAAAAAAAAAAAAATTGCTGCTGTATGCTTAATGTGCTACTGCTATTGTCCCCCCTTGGGCTTTTCAAAAGTATGGGATGCACCTCTCTGTGTAATCAGGGATGTGCTGTCAATAATCAACAGAACTGAATTAGGGAGGAATGGCTGCGGAAGCAATCACTCCTCCCCATTCACTTTGCATCACCCTAAAATGCCAATGTAAAGAAACGCCTATTAAAGGGTTTCTGTCACCAGATCTGGGCATATTAAACAGGATGACATTTGCAATGTGCAAATGTCACCTGATGCCCAATCTGGTATTGTTTTTTACATCGGTGCCGCCGTTTTTGTGAAAAAAGCATTTTTATATTATGCAAATTAGGCTTACTAGGTGCAAGGGGCGGTTACCCTGCGCCTAGTAAGCGCCGTTTCCCTACCTCCTGGCACGCCTCCATAGTCTTGAATGACAGGGCCAGGCAGCTTGTTCGCTCTTCTGCCGGCCCTGTCCTCGCTACAAATCCCGCACCTGCGCCGCGCGGAAGAAAATCGGCGCAGGCGCAGTGGGTGCCGCTGGCCGCCGGGCTCCCGGCTACCTCACTGCGCCTGCGCCAATGACGTCAGAGTACACCCGGCATCATCGGCGCAGGCGCAGTGAGGTAGCCGGGAGCCCGGCGGCCAGCGCCACTCACTGCGCCTGTGCCGATTTTCTTCCGCACGGCGCAGGCGCGGGATTTGTAGCGAGGACAGGGCCGGCAGAAGAGCGAACAAGCTGCCTGGCCCTGTCAATCAAGACTATGGAGGCGTGCCAGGAGGTAGGGAAACGGCGCTTACTAGGTGCAGGGTAACCGCCCCTTGCACCTAGTAAGCCTAATTTGCATAATATAAAAATGCTTTTTTCACAAAAACGGCGGCACCGATGTAAAAAACAATACCAGATTGGGCATCAGGTGACATTTGCACATTGCAAATGTCATCCTGTTTAATATGCCCAGATCTGGTGACAGAAACCCTTTAACACTTTTTTTCCGACCCCCTGAAATAGAACAATGTAAAAATGAGATCCCCAGACAAAAAATTAAAATAACATGTTTTTTTTTTTTTATGACATACAGTAGACCAAAAGTTTGGACACACCTTCTCATTTAAAGAGTTTTCTGTATTTTCATTACTATGAAAATTGCAGATTCACACTGAAGGCCTCAAAACTATGAATACATGTAGAATTATATACTTAACAAAAAAGTGTGAAACAACTGTAAATATGTCTTATATTCTAGGTTCTTCAAAGTAGCCACCTTTTGCTTGGATTACTGCTTTGCACGCTCTTGGCATTCTCTTGATGAGCTTCAAGAGGTAGTCACCTGAAATGGTTTTCACTTCACAGGTGTGCCCTGTCAGGTTTAATAAGTGGGATTTCTTGCCTTATAAATGGGGTTGGGACCATGAGTTGTGTTGGGCAGAAGTCAGGTGGATACACAGCTGATAGTCCTACTGAATAGACTGTTAGAATTTGTATTATGGCAAGAAGAAAGCAGCTAAGTAAAGAAAAACGAGTGGCCATCATTACTTTAAGAAATGAAAGTCAGTCTGAAAAATTGGGAAAACTTTGAAAGTGTCGCCAAGTGCAGTCGCAAAAACCATAGCGCTACAAAGAAACTGGCTGACATGAGGACCGCCCCAGGAAAGGAAGACCAAGAGTCACCTCTGCTGCGAGTTCATCCGAGTCACCAGCCTCAGAAATCGCAGGTTAACAGCAGCTCAGATTAGAGACCAGGTCAATGCCACACAGAGTTCGAGCAGCAGACACATCTCTACAACAACTGTTAAGAGGAGACTGTGTGCAGCAGGCCTTTATGGTAAAATAGCTGCTAGGAAACCACTGCTAAGGACAAGCAACAAGCAGAAGAGACTTGTTTGGACTAAAGAACACAAGGAATGGACATCAGACCAGTGGAAATCTGTGCTTTGGCCTGAGGAGTCCAAATTTGAGATCTTTGGTTCCAACCACCGTGTCTTTGTGCAACGCAGAAAAGCTGAACGGATGGACTCTACATGCCTGGTTCCCACCGTGAAGCATGGAGTAGGTGGTGTGATGGTGTGGGGGTGCTTTGCTGGTGACACTGTTGGGGATTTATTCAAAATTGAAGGCATACTGAACCAGCATGGCTACCACAGCATCTTGCAGCGGCATGCTATTCCATCCGGTTTGCGTTTAGTTGGACCATCATTTATTTATCAACAGGACAATGACCCCAAACACACCTCCAGGCTGTGTAAAGGTTATTTGACCAAGAAGGAGAGTTATGGGGTGCTACGCCAGATAACCTGGCCTCCAGCGTCACCAGACCTGAACCCAATCAAGATGGTTTGAGGTGAGCTGGACCGCAGAGTGAAGGCAAAAGGGCCAACAAGTGCTAAGCATCTCTGGGAACTCCTTCAAGACTGTTGGAATACCATTTCAGGTGACTACCTCTTGAAGCTCATCAAGAGAATGCCAAGAGTGTGCAAAGCAGTAATCAAAGCAAAAGGTAGCCACTTTGAAGACCCTAGAATATAAGACATATTTTCAGTTGTTTCACACTCTTTTGTTAAGTATATAATTCCACATGTGTTAATTCATAGTTTTGATGCCTTCAGTTTGAATCTACAATTTTCATAGTCATGAAAATACAGAAAACTCTTTGAATGAGAAGGTGTGTCCAAACTTTTGGTCTGTACTGTACATTTTTTTTTAACAAAAATACACGCTGCTCATACATACAGTTATCATGGCGAAGTCTTATTCTTTTGAGCACACTGAAGATCAGTATACAGTATATATTTCACATAATGTAGCAGATCAAACTGTAAAGAAAAACATTGCTGTACCTTGATGAATGCAGGGATGTCCTCCATCTCTGTGGGGGTTGCTACTTCCTCTGTTTTTAGTTCTTCCTCTGAGTTATGTAACTGAGAGGTTGTGCAGTGCTCTTTTAAGAAAATATTGAAAGTGGATCCAATTGCAGCTTTTAATGGTGTTTCGCTCTCACACTGCATTCTGCAGTTAGTCTGGGATGAGTCCCAAAGTGGTTTATATAGGACTAATTTAGACTGCTTGGCTCCTGTCTGATTCAATCCCTTGAAGAGAATATGCAGTCTTTCCATAGCTTGAGTTCTTTGGACGCAGGTCTCATAGTGACTATTTCTGAAGAACTGATGAGTGAGGTGCAGCAGCCAATCGTCTGAGATGTAAAGGTCTATCTTGACAGTCTCTGCCAGAAGTTGAATACATTGTGTTGATAACGGGTAAAACACAAAATTCAGGATGCTGAAAAAATTCCTCTGTAATTGTATTGGCATCTGGAAAAGTTTTGGCTTTCTGCGAATACAATTGAAAGAGAAGCAGATTAACAAAAAATGCACTCATGACTGATACAGGCACATGGACTAGGAGTTTACAAGTGAATTTTTCGGTTGAGGCTGCAATGCTATAATTTGTGTCAAATGTATCAAATGTTGCACAATGTTTGTTAACTGGTTCATCTGTAACCCTTTAAGTACCGGCCCATTTTGTTTTTTTTTCTTCCCACATTCCAAAAGCCATAACATTTTTAATTTCCCATTCATAGGGCTTATTTTTGTTGCATAAGTTGCATTTTTTAATAGCACCATATTAGTTACCATGCGTTGCACACAGAAAATGACATGACGTCCTTATTATCTGACTCAATACGAATACAGCGATACAGAAAAATATTTCGAAAAAAACCAAAACTTTGAAATAAATCAAAATTTTCTTTGCATCGCCGTTTTATGACAGACATACCTTTCCGTCCACAGTGCTGTATGAGGGCTTTTTTTTTGGTGGTACAAATTGTAGTTTCAACATACAAACTTCTGATCACTTTTTACCCCTTTACGACCAGCGCCGTAATAGTACTGCACTGCGTGAAGGGGCAGCGTAGTACTGCGGCAGGGGAATCACCCGGCCCACGGGCATAATCGCCGTGGGACCCGGGTCTGATGGCTGCACTGCCCGGCGGGGGGGGGGTGTTTTGGGTCCCCTGCCAGCGCTGCCATTGGCTGGAGCAACGCACAGGAAGAGGCAGAACCTTCCTGCATGCAGCCATTCTAGCTGGTGACTGCATGCAGAGAGGTTCTGTCCTTTTCTGTGCTGCTGTTGGCTTTCTGGGACTTGTGGTGCACCACCACTGCGACCTGCCTTTTTCCTGCTGAAAAGAAGAAAAAAGGAAGAAAAGAAGAAGAAAAGAAGAACAGAAGCAAAAGTAGTTACAGATCCCTAACCCACCCTCCGTCCCTGTCCCCTCCCTCCACCCACCCCTCTCCCGTCCTTTCTTTTACAGACGCCACTTGGTGCGTGTGTTTTTTGCCTTTTCTTTTTTAACAATTTTCCAGCTCCGCACCTCTTTTTCTGCGTGCGAGCTGTGACCGCCCAGTGCTTTTCAGTGCATACCTGCCTGATCAGCACCTTTTTTTTTGTCCAAAAAGAAGAAAGCACAGTTAGGGTTTTATATAAATATAGATATATAGATCTCTCTCTCTATATCTATCTATCTATCTATCTATCTATGTGTGTGTTTTTTAGCCAGTGATCATTTTTTACCACTTCAGTGACTTTTTTTTTTACTACAGTGTGTGCTGTATTAGCAGCATCTGCACATTTTTTTTTTTTTACCTATTTTATGTGAAAAAATAATCGCAGTTAGTGGTAGATAAAATTTACTTAGTGTCAGTTTAGGAATTTGCACGAACGCACCATCTGCGTACGTGCTTTTTGCAACCACTGAGCACCAATCAGTAGTGTCCATTACTGATCGCTTCTGCTCTTTTTGTTTTTGTGCACTAAATACTGCAGTAAAGCCTTTTTCTGCAGTAAATACTTTTTTTTTTACAGAAAAGACCTTTTTTTTATTCCCCCTTTTTAAAAAAAATTCTATTTAAAACGTGTAAAAACACTACATATACACCCCTCACACTAAATAAAGTTTTACACGTTTCACCTATCACACCCCAATAAAATAAAAATGTCCCAATCATCCCAAAGACGATACTCGACAGAAGAGGCATTTGCCATCCTTGCCTCTGATACCGAGTCGGCCACTGAAGGAGAAGAGGATGCCACTTTCCTCTACTCCTCTACCCCCTCATCATCCGCTGATGAGGGACCTTCTAGGAGGCGCCCCAGAACAACAGCTGAGGCAGCCCCCCAGAGTGAGCCCATATGGACCCCACCCCTTGACCTTTATCAGCCCCAAATTCCAGAGTTTGTGGGAAACTCTGGAATTCAAATTGACTGCACGGGCTTCACAGAAATTGATTTTTTTCAAAATCTTTTTCAGTGATGATTTAGTAAATGTTATTGTAGCCCAAACTAATTTGTATGCCCAGCAGTTTATTACCCAGAACCCCACGTCATCATACGCAAGACCCCTTGGTTGGACCCTAGTAACAGCAGCAAAAATGAAAATCTTCTGGGGGCTTGTGCTGCACATGGGGCTTATTAAAATACAAAAAAATGAGACAGTATTGGAGTGCGGATCTCTTGTACCACACTCCAGTATTCAGTACCGCCATGGCCCAGAATCGATTCGATTCTATTCTGAAATTTTTGCATTATAATGATAATGCACAGTGTCCGCCCCAAAGTGACCCGACATTTGATCGGCTTTTAAAAATTAGACCCATCCATGACCACTTCAGCGCCAAGTTTTCTGAAGTGTACACCCCAGAAGAAAACATCTGTATAGATAAGTCCCTGGTGCATTTCAAGGGGAGGGTAAAATTCTGCCAGTACCTGCCAAGCAAGGGGGCAAGGTATGGCATAAAAATGTATAAACTCCGCAAGATTAAGTCCGGGTACACCTATAGGTTCCGGGTCTATGAAGGGAGGGACACCCGGATTGAACCCCCAGAATGCCCCCCATGGTAGTGGGAAACTAGTGTGGGACTTGCTGCACCCACTGCTGGATAAGGGTTACCACCTGTATGTGGATAACTATTATACCAGCTTACCCCTCTTCATGTCCCTAAGTGCCAGGCGTAAAATCAGAGAGGCCTCCCTAGATCCCTGGTAGGGCAACCACTGAGAAAGGGTGAAAGTAGGGCTCTACTCCATGAAAACACGATGGTGGTTAAGTACAAGGACAAGAGGGACGTCTTTGTACTGACCAGCATTCACCCCAACACCAGCTCCCCTGCCCATGTACGTGGTACCATTACCACTGTCCTCAAACCGGACTGCATCCTGGCCTACAACAGGCACATGGGAGGGGTTGATCTTTCAGATCAAGTTCTGAAGCCCTACAGTGCCACACGAAAAACAAAAGTGTGGTACAAAAAGCTGGCCGTACACCTTGTACAGACGGCAATGTACAATGCGTACGTGTTATTTAAATCTGCAGGACACGCAGAAACTTTCCTTCACTTTCAAGAAGTAGTCATCAAGGCCCTAATTTTTCCCAACCAAGCAGAAGAGGCCTTCAGTACTTCTGCAAGTTACAGTGCCCGGGTTGTACCAGGACAACATTTCCCTGGTGAAGACCCCAAACAGCGAGGAAGGGATGTGTTCAAAAAGGGGGATTACGAAGGATACCATTTATCACTGTGAAAGCTGCCCTGAAAAACCTGGCCTGTGCATGAAGGAGCGTTTAAGAATCTACCATTCATCCATGGATTACTTTCATCCTTGATGTACCCTGAAATTTTTTCACTTTGTACCTCAGATATATTCCGAATAACTTACATATCCACTTTTCACCATCATTACATATTCATTTCTGTGAGACACCAGTTTGCTAAAAAGTACCCTTTCTACCACTTAAAATGTTTGTACGGAGGTGCTCTTTCCAAAAAAAGGGCTCCCTTCTTGGGGTTTTTTACTTTCTGGGGACCTCAGGAAATATTTAAATGACAAATGTAACGTAAAATCCATTTCTGTCCATTCAGGCCTGCAAATAGCACATTTTGCAGCTTGCTTGCTGTGCGCCAAAAACGCGAGCTACAAGCAAGTGTTGCTATATTGGGGAGAAAATGGGGAACACGTACTGGGGTGCATTTTCTCCTTTTACCCCTTGTGACTGTGAAAAATTGTGATCTGATAGTAATTTTTCATTTTCACAAATGTGCGCTTTGAAAAGTGTTTCTGCCGTCTGTGAGACACGTGTTTGTTTGTTGTAAAGTACAATTTTTACCACTTAAAATGTTCGTACAGGAGTGCTTTTTCTAAAATGGGGTGACTTCTTGGGGTTTTTAATTTCTGGGGACCTCATGAAATATTTAAAGCCATGTCTATTAATTCTGGCCTGCAAAAAAACATATTTTGCAGTTTGCCTCTAGCGGCCTGCTGTGCGCCCATACAGCAGGCTACGAGCACAAATGGGGTGTTGCTATAATGGGGAGAAAATGGGGAACGAATACTGGGGTGCATTTTCTCCTTTAACCCCTTGTGAATATGAAAAATTAGGGTCTGATAGTAATTTTTCATTTTAACAAATGTATGCTTTGACAAGTGTTTCTGCCTTCTGTGAGACACCAGTCTGCTAAAAAGTACACTTTCTACCACTTAAAATGTTCATACAGGGGTGCTCTTTCCAAAATGGGGTCACTTTTGGGGGGTTTCCACTGTAGGGTCAGCTCAGGGGGTCTTCATGTGCGACATAGCTCCCAATTATTATTCAAGCTAATTCCGCTCTCCAAAAGCCATATGGTGCTCCTTCCACTGTGAAGCCTGCTGTGCGCCAGTACATTGGGCTACAAGCACATATGGGGTGTTGCCGTATTCAGGGGGAAATGGTGACCAAAATGTGGGGTGCATTTTGACCCGTTACCCTTTGTGAAAGTGAAAAATGTGGGTGTAAAGCAACTAATTTGTCAAATATTTGCAATTTTTCATTTTCACTGCCGTGTGTATCCTAATTCTAGGAAACACCTTTGAGCTCAAAGTACTTACCACACACCTTGAAAGATTCCTTGATGGGTGCTCTTTCCAAAATGAGGTCACTTTTGCGGGGTTTCCACTGTAGGGCCAGCTCAGGGGGTCTTCATGTGCGACACCGCTCCCAATTATTATTGCACCTAATTCAGCTCTCCAAAAGCCATATGGTGCTCTTTCCACTCTGAAGCCTGCTGTGCGCCCATACATTAGTTTTTGTGCACATATGGGGTGTTTCTATAAACTCCAGAATCGGGCTAATAGATTTTGAGTTTTGTTTTGTTGTTAACCCTTGATGTGTCATGGAAATTGGATTCAAATTTAAAATCTGCTAAAAAATTTTATTCCAATTTTCCGTCAATCCTCATGGAACACATAAAGGGTTAACAAAGTTAGTAAAATCAGTTTTGGATAGCTTGAAGGGTGTAGTTTCTAAAATGGGGTGATTTATGGGGAGTTTCCACTATGTAAGCCCCACAAAGTGACTTCATAACTGAACTTCTCCTTAAAAAAATGGGTTTTGGAAATCTTCTAAAGATTTTAAGATTTGCTTCTAAACTTTGAAGCCTTCTAACGTCCCAAAAAACTAAAATGTCATTTTCAACATGATCCAAACATAAAGTAGACATATGGGGAATGAAAAATAATAACTATTTTTGGAAGTATTACTATATATTTTGAAAGTAGAGAATTTGAAATTTGGAAATTTGCTAATTTTTCCACATTTTTGGTAAATAATGTATTTTTTTATAAATAAAAATGAAATATTTTGCCCCAAATTTACTACTGTCGTGAAGCACAATATGTGACGAGAAAACAATCTCAGAATGGCCTGGATAAGTAAAAGCGTTCCAAAGTTATTACCACATAAAGTAACGTCAGATTTGCAAAAAAATGGCCTGGGCACGAAGGTGAAAACAGGCCCGGGGTTGAAGGGGTTAAACAGAAATGTATTTATTTTTTTTGAAGGGGGCGGGGGGTGGAGGGGGTGACCAAAAATGGCAAATTGTGTATGTGTTTTTTTCCATTAGTGTACACTGTGCAGGAAAAATTTTTATATTTTAATATAAAAATATTTTAATATGTAAAATTGGAAAACGGGCGTGATTTCTGTTTTATTTTTTTCACAGTTACTTTTAAGCCCCTTAGGATACTAGAACCTGGGATCTTTTCATCCCTTGTCTAAATGATCGTAATATAGATTCTATTAGGATCTTGGCTAGATTTTTTGTGACTGTCGTGTTG
>ONZH01003314.1:0-10764 GCA_900303285.1 Rhinella marina
AAGCCTTAAACTGCCACATCTCCAAACTGCTGGCCCTGAGATGTTGCCGTTTAGGCTTGTGGAGACGCAGGCTTTCCCCGACCTGATGGCGGGCTGCCCGCACCTCGCTATTCCCCCAGCCGCCACACTTTTTCCCCGGAGTGCCGTCCCGCCCTGCACCAGCACGTGTCGCGTAACATCAGGCGGGCCCTGAGGTACGCAGTCAGCGCAAAGGTCCACTTGACCACCGACTCGTGGACAAGCGGCTTGTGGCCAAGGACGCTACATCTCTTTGACGGCACACTGGGTGAATGTTGTGGAAGCGGGGGACGGGGTCGCAAACAGAGACGCCTAACCTACCACCCCCCGCCCAAGATTGCCAGCAATGGGTTCGGATAAACCCCCCCTCCTCCTCCTCCTCCTCCTCCTCCTCCTCTGCCTTAACATCGCCCTCAGCCGCTAGCTGGAAGCGTTGCAGCACTGGCGCGGGGAGACGTCAGCAGGCGGTGCTTAAGCTCATCAGCTTGGGCGACAGGAAGCACAGCGCCCCAGAGGTGAGGGACGCCATATTGCAGCAGACGGAGATGTGGCTGTCGCCGCTGCAGCTAGGACCAGGCATGGTCATGTGCGATAACGGCCGTAACCTGTGGCGGCTCTGGAGCTTGCCCGAACTCAATCACGTACCATGCCTGGCCTACGTTTTTAATCTGGTAGTCCAAAAATTTCTAAAGACTTACCCCAACCTGGCAGAGCTACTGGTGAAAGTGCGGCGCTTGTGCGCTCACTTTCGAAGTCAACTGTAGCTGCTGCTAGCTTTAAAAAAACTCCAGCAACGCCTCCATTTGCCTGAACATCGGCTGTTGTGCAACCTGCCGACTCGCTGGAATTCCACCTATTCCATGTTGGCCAGGGTGTGTGAGCAGCAGAGAGCATTGATGGAGTACCAGATTATGAATCCACGCGTGCCTCCAACTCAGCTCCCTCAGTTTTGCCAACCACGAGTGGCCATGGATGGCAGACGTATGCGATGTACTGCGTATCTTTGAGGAGTCCACCAAGAAGGTCAGCAGCGAGGACGCTATAGTGAGCGTAGCCATCCCGCTCCTATGCGTCCTTAAAGAATCGCTCATCGCAATAAGGGAGAACGCATTGCACGCAGAGGGAGACGGGGGTAGGAGGAGACGCAACTGAGCTACACAGTCAGACCACACTTTTGTCTGCTTCCACGGTGGCAGTTGCAGGAGGAGGAGGATGAGGAGGAGGAGGGACGACGTGGAGGTGGCTGTGGAAGAGGAGGAGGATGCTGGCGGCGAGGGTAGCAGTCAGGCTGTGTGCGTCCCATTGGTTCAGCGCGGATGGGGCGGAGAGGAGGCGGAAGAGGGAAGAGGAGGAAATGGCAAGTGATCCTTCTGGTGGGGGCAGTGAGGTCATGCCTATTCAGAGTCTGGCACACATGGCTGACTTCATGCTGGGCTGCTTTTCCCGGGAAAAACGTGTTGTCCGGATAGTGGAGAACAAACTGTACTGGGTCTTCGCACTCCTGGACCCCCGGTATAAAGATAACGTCTCCTCTTTTATTCCGGTAGAGGAGAGGACGAATCGATTGCTGGAAATACCAGAGGGAACTCGTGCAGAACATGATGGAGATTTTCCCACCCACCATCGCTGGCGGCAGAGAGGAGAGGGTCTCCCAGAGTCCCACAACATCGATCAGGCCCACAGCCACCAGGGGAACACTCTCCAAGGTGTGGGACACGTTCATGGCACCCCGTCGTGCAACTTCCATCACTGCGGGGCCCGCTATCAGCAGGAGGGACAAGTATCGGCGGATGTTGCGGGAAGTACCTGGCAGACCGTACCCCTGTCCTCCCCGATCCCTCGGCGTCCTAACACTTACTGGGTCTCCAAGTTGGACACGTGGCTGGAACTGTCCCTGTTACGCCTTGGAGGTGCTTGCCTGCCCTGTCGCCAGCGTGCTATCAGAAAGGGTGTTCAGCGCAGCCGGGGGCATTATAACCGATAAGCGCAGCCGCCTGTCAACCGACAGTGCCGACAGGCTGACGCTAATCAAAATGAACAGCAAGTGGATTGACCCGGACTTTGCTTCTCCAACAGTGGAAAGCAGCCAAAAGTGAAGTGCCATCTGTATGAAGTGCCATTTCCTCCTCCACCTCCTCCTCCTCCTCCTTAACCGCCGTAGAATTGCTCCGTAAATAAGAAAAATTTATATATTTATGGCTCACCTCTTGGGCCTCCACAAAATTTTTAAGAGGTCTCACCTCTTGGGCCTCCACAAAATTTTATCAAGGTCTCACCTCTTGGGCCTCCACAAAATGTTTAAGAGGTCTCACCTCTTGGGCCTCCACAAAATGTTTAAGAGGTCTCTCCTCTTGGGCCTCCACAAAATGTTTAAGAGGTCTCACCTCTTGGGCCTCCAGAAAATGTTTAAGAGGTCTCACCTCTTTAGCCTCCACACAATTTTTAAGACGTCTCACCTCTTGGGCCTCCACATAATTTGTAAGAGGTCTCACCTCTTGGGCCTCCACAAAATTTTTAAGAGGTCTCACCTCTTGGCCTCCACAAAATTTTAAAGGTCTCACCTCTTGGGCCTCCACAAGGTCTCACCTCTTGGGCCTCCACAAAATTTTAAAGGTCTCACCTCTTGGGCCTCCACAAAATTTTTAACCTCACATTTTTGGTCTCACCTCTGGCCTCCACAAAATTTTTAACACAAAAGGGGTCTCACCTCTTGGGCCTCCACAAAATGTTTTAAGAGGTCTCACGTCTCACCTCTTGGGCCTCCACAAAATTTTTAACAGGTCTCACCTCTTGGGCCTCCACAAAATTTTGGGCCTCAAGGTCTCACCTCTTGGGCCTTTTTAACCTCACTCTTGGGCCTCCACAAAATGTTTAGAGGTCTCACCTCTTGGGCCTCCACAAAATTTTAAGAGGTCTCACCTCTTGGGCCTCCACAAAATTTTAAGAGGTCTCACCTCTTGGGCCTCCACAAAATTTTTAACAGGTCTCACCACCTCTTGGGCCTCCACATAATTTTATCAAGGTCTCACCTCTTGGGCCTCCACAAAATTTTTAACAGGTCTCACCTCTTGGGCCTCCACAAAATTTTATCAAGGTCTCACCTCTTGGGCCTCCACAAAATTTTTAACAGGTCTCACCTCTTGGGCCTCCACAAAATTTTTAACAGGTCTCACCTCTTGGGCCTCCACAAAATTTTATCAGGTCTCACCTCTTGGGCCTCCACAAAATTTTACAGGTCTCACCTCTTAGCCTCCACACAATTTTTAAGAGGTCTCACCTCTTTGGCCTCCACATAATTTTAAGAGGTCTCACCTCTTGGGCCTACAAACAATTTTTAAGAGGTCTCACCTGCTTTAGCCTCCACACAATTTTTAAGAGGTCTCACTTCTTGGGCCTCCACATAATTTTTAAGAGGTCTCACCTCTTGGGCCTCCACATAATTTTTAAGAGGTCTCACCTCTTGGGCCTCCACATAATTTTTAAGAGGTCTCACCTCTTGGGCCTCCACATAATTTTTAAGAGGTCTCAGCTCTTGGGCCTCCACATAATTTTTAAGAGGTCTCACCTCTTTAGCCTCCACACAATTTTTAAGACGTCTCACCTCTTGGGCCTCCACAAAATTTTCCATGAGCCTCTGGCCAGCCCACGGCCTCTTCCTGCCTTTTGCGGTCCTACGCATCCCTCAACATCCCCACTGCTTTACCTGCTAGACATGACACTGGGCCAGGTCGGGTCACTGACATCTCAAGCGCCAACAATTTGGGCATTTTAAGGCTTCTGCATGTGTTTGAGTTGTTTTTACATTTTAAAGAAGACATGTCTGACCACATCTCACACACACACACTATGACAATTAGGGGTGGGGTCTATTTGCTTTCCCCCTTGCCTATGCCATCTGTGGTTGTCATAGGCAACGTGATTTTAAGGGATGCAGAATTTCATCTTCTTTTTTGTCTAGTTTGGCTTGGGGTCCATGGCAATGTAGAGGAAAGAAGGTTTCCTTGTATGGTCTCACTTTACAGAGAGGTTATATTGACTTTGGAGTGTATTGTTGAGAGGCTGTGATAGTGGCGTAATAGTGCGACTTGGGCGCGTTATATGCACCCAGACATCCTTCCCCTGCTGTCCCAGTGGCATTCCAGCAGTGTTGGCATCCTTTTCTGAGGTTTCAGGGTGGACTTGGTGACCTCCAAGTGGTCGAATTGAGATTTCCAAGTGGCGAGCATTTTTTCCCCATAGACTTTAATGGGATTCGATAATCGGTCGAATAGTCGAATTTCGCTGTCTATTCGAATCGAATTTCGAACTTTCGAATATTTCACTACTCGCTCATCTCTATTAATTAGCATACTTTTACGAGCGAAAGAAGCAAAAGAGGAGAAGTCGCGATTCTGACCTTTTCCTATTAACCAGACACCCTCCCCTCTTCCGAGCGGGGGTGCCTGGTTTAGTCCCATTGACTAACATTATGCTCGAGTGCTCGGCCAGAGCACCCGAGCATACGAGCACAGAGGTGCTTGCTCAACACTACTCCCTATGCATTTTACGGCAAGGCACAGTGTTCTACACCACTATCCAGGCTATCTGCAGCCCGGAAGTAGCCGTTTTTTAACGCGATTTGCAACTAATTTATTTGGATCGAAGCAAATCTTTTTGAAAAATTCGGCGAACCAGCCGAATCAAATTTTTCAAAAATTCGCTCCTCTCTAGTTGCTACATTGTTGCTTTATTCTGGAGAAAAAGTAATATTAATACTCATGTAGATTAGTTAAATGGATTTTCAAATATTTTAATACTGATGATGACCTATCTTCTGCTCGACAAGGAAACAACGCTTGAAGTAGTGTTGTGGCCTTCTTGCTGCTTTCCTTAGGTTATGTGACAACATCGTCATCAGTAACATGGCCTAGGCGCAGCTTAGCCCCATTGAAGTGAATCTCCTGGTGGCAGATCCCCTTTAATCGCACAATAACACTTTTAACCACTTTATGACATAGCCATTTTTAACCTTAATGACCAGGCCAAATTTTGGAAATCTGATGTGTGTCACTTTATGTGGTAATAACTTTGGAACACATTTACTTATCCAAGCCATTCTGATATTGTTTTCTCATGACACATTGTACCTCATGACAGTGGTAAATCTGAGTCAATATAAATCACCTTTAGTTATAAATAAAAATCCTAAATTTATAGAAAATTTTTTAAAATTTGTAATTTTCAAAATTTGAATTTCTCTGCTTTTAAGACGGATAGTGATTCCGCACAAAAAAGTTATTACATTTAATTTCCCATATGTCTACTTTATAGTGGCATAATTTTGTAGATGTAATTTTATTGTTTTAGGACATTAGAAGGCTTAGAATTTTAGAAGCAATTCTTAAAATTTTTAAGAAATTTTTCAAAGCCATTTTTTTTAAGGACTAGTTTAGTTCTGAAGTCACTTTGTGGGGCTTGCATAATGGAAACTACCCATAAATGACCACAATTTAGAAACTACCCCCCTCAAGGTTTTCAAAACTGATTTTACAAACTTTGTTAACCCTTTATGTGTTCCACAAGAATTAAAGGAAAATAGAGATGACATTTCTCAATTTCCCATTTTTTTGACAGATTTTCCATTTTAATCCATTTTTTCCTGTAACACATCAAGAGTTAACAGCCAAATAAAACTCAAAAAGTATTACTCTGATTCTGTGATTTACAAAAACTCCAAACATGCTGCCGTAAACTGCTGTATGGGCACACAACAGGGCGCATTTTGGGCTACATATGATTTTTGATCGCTTTATATTAAGCTTTTTGTTAGGCAAGGTAACCAAAAATGGCTGTTCTGGCACAGTTTTCATTTTTTGTTTTTAACAGTGTTCATCTGACAGGTTCGATCATGTGCTATTTTTATAGAGCAGGTTGTTATGGACGCAATGATATTAAATATGTCTACTTTCTTTGTTTCAGTTTTACATAATAAAGCATTTTTGAAAAAAAAATCATGTTTTTGTGTCTCCATTTTCTGAAAGCCATATTTTTATTTATTTATTGGGCGATTGTCTTATATAGGGGCTATGAGATGACGGTTTGATTGGTACTATTTTGGGGTACATATGACTTTTTGATCGCTTGGTATTACACTTTTTGTGATGTAAAGTGACAAAAAATGTTTTTTTTTGCCACAATTTTTATTTTTATTTTTTTACAGTGTTCACCTGAGGGATTAGGTCATGTGATATTTTTATAGAGTTGGTGGTTACAGATGTGGCAATATCTAATGTCTACTTTTTAAAATGTATTTCACTTTAATACAATAAAAGCATTTTTGATACACAAAAAAATCATTTTTTAGTGTCTCCATAGTCTGAGAACCATATTTTTTTTATTTATTGGGCGATTGTGACCAAAAAATGGCTTTTCTGGCACAGTTTTTATGTAATTTTTTGGGGCATTTACCTTTTGGGGGAAGAGTGTGATATTTTTATAGAGCAGGTCGTTATGGATGCAGCAGTACCTAATATGTCTATTTTTTATTTATTTTGGTTTTACACAATAAAAGCATTTCAGAAAAAAACATGTTTTTGTGTCTCCATTTTCTGAAACCATATTTTTTCATTTTTTGGGTGATTGTCTCATGTAGAGGCTCATCTTTTGTGGGATGAGGTGACGGTTTGATTGGTACTATTTTGGGGTACATACGACTTTTTTGTTCACTTTTAATACCTTTTTTGGGAAGTGAGGTGGGCAAAATTTCAATTCCATCATAGTTTTTCTCTTTTTTTTTATGGCGTTCACCGTGCGGGGAAAGTAACATGATCCTTGTATAGATCGGGTCGTTATGGACGCGGCGATACCAAACATGTCTACTGTATTTTATTTTTTAATTTAATCAATTTTGAATGTGTGGATATAGATTTTTTCGCTTTTTTTTTACTTTTTTTCACTTTTTTTTTTTTACTTTTTTGTTTTACACTTTTTTGACCCAGACCCACTTGGTTCTCGCAGATCCAGTGGGTCTGATGTCTCTATCATACACTGCAGTACACTGTATAGTGTACTGCAGTGTATTTTCTCTCATAGTAAGCCTTTAGCAGGAGCTTGATCAGGCTTAGCTATACCATGGCAAGCCGGACACCTGTGAAAGCATCCGGTTGCCATAGTAACCATCGGGACGCTGTCACAGCGCAGCCTCCCGGTGGGGGAGGGAGCTCCCGCCCTCTGTTAACCCCTCAAGCATCGGATCACTGCCACAGCACAGCAGCGGTCCGACGGGAGAGGGTGGGAGCTCCCTTCATCTCTTAACCCCTTCCATACAGAGGTCCCTGTGGACCGCAGTATGGAAGGGGTTAAACGGCTGACATCGTGCCAATTCCGATGTCGACCATTTGAAGCAGAGTGTGAGCTGTAATAAACGGTATTCAGCTTCACCGCTCAGCCATCCTGAAAATGGGAGTGGGGATCAGATCCTTTCACACGGCATTAGGACGCTCTGATTGGCTGTCCTTACAGACTAGCCAATCAGAGCGATCGCTGGCCCGGGACCGCCCTCACTGGTCTCAGGCCAGCTAGCTGAGGCCCCTGGCTGTATGTAACAGCCAGAGTCTCAGCTCTATCACCATGTCTGCAGACATAGTAACCGTTTAATGCCATGATGTGTATACTCGTCATGGAGCACTAAGAAGCAGTGCTCCATGACGAGTATACACGTTAAATAGCATGAAGGGATTAAATAGGCTTTATGTCTTTACATAATGAGATGAGGATGAGGGTAGCAGTGGTGTTGGTTGTGGCAATTGTCAGGGTACTCAGAGTCCTCTCTATCACTCCCAGGACTGGCAAAATGTTGAGAGAGCAGCTGATGTTAGGAGTAGTAGTTCCCCTGGGGGACACCCTGTGTGGTGTCTGTCTCCTGGTCAATGGAGGGGTGCCTTTAATAGTGAGATGTGTAATGATAGGCAGGAAATCAGAGTGCAGTTTTTACTTGAATAGTAGATACACATAATGTACACAAGATGAACACCAGCCTAAGAGCTCAAGCTTCACCTTCCTTCTAGAAATCATTTTAGGATAACAGGCTGAACTGGATGGACAGATGTCTTCTTTCGGCCTTATAAACTATGTTACTATGTTACTATGTATGTAGGTGCTGGATTAACCCATTGTTAGCTTTACATACTATGTGTAAGTCATAACAAAGTATTTTTTATGGAGATTGTATAAATTATTACAAAACATTATAATAGTGAAGAACATCAGGAATATATCACATTGCTGAAATTGCAATATAATATACCTGCTTTTCCTACCAATGGCCTAATGGGACACTTCACATTAGCCTATTTACTTATAAGTGTAAAAGCTGTTATTTGGGGATACCTTAGTATGCCCTAATAAAATGCATCCTAAACAGACAGCCCCAGAGTCCTTCAATGGCCATCTGTCCATAAAAAGTATGGATATAGATCTCATCACTTGAAATTCCTGAGACACAATCAATTGGGGTCCCTCCTTTGTTTTCCATTTTGATCCTTGATCACGATATATCAACAGTCCAAAGAGCGAGACCCGAATATGGCTCAGGTTCTCTGGTGGCTCCTTTCTGCATTGCACTATTACATCATGGGGTATAAAGGGGTTATGTAGACACTGACATAGTAAGAACTTGTTTTTTTCTCTATTTCACATACATTTATTTTTATACGGCGTGCTTGGAAACCTGAGTGTCTGAGATAGGTCTGTAAAGAACAGCTGCCATTGCATTAAAGTAGCACTTATTTCTAATTAAAAAGAACATAAATTGTTTTATGCCTTTATGTTCTAAGCCTAGTTGTGCAGTAGAACATGACTTGAAAAATATACAGCCTTGTGGGTATGATCAGAAAGTAGTTTATTATTTTGTATTCTGGGTTATTTTCCATTTTGCTGTGGCCATGCAAGAGTTTCAATTTTGCTCTTGTACTCAACACGAAAAGAATGTCTCTCCATGTCCCAGCTCAAAATAGACTAGACACCTTGCAGACGTGTTTTAAAGTAGTCTGAGAGCTGACATAATGAAGTGATATCTTCTGATGAGTATAGAGTTCAAATCCATCTTAACACTTCTCCTTCACAGCACCATCTGCTTCCCTACTTAGAGATTCTGTGTCGCTTTTGAAGGACGACAAAGCAGTTAGCAAGCAAAAGAGAGCATGCTTCTCTTTTTCCAGCATGGCTGTCCTCAGAATTCACAGGATAACTTAGTGTATGATGAGCTTTTAAAGAACAGAATACCATCACATAAAATTTACTGCTTCAGCCCTCAAGCAGCAATGCACAAGGTTCGTTAAAATGTTATTATGGAGAAGAGTGGCATCATGCTCATTCACATTGAGTGAATTGTGCACATGATTACCGACCATTCATCACACTAGAATCCAAATCCTATTAGCATGCTTGTCTAATAAGTATGAAAAGAGCAAAACATCTTTTCTCCTGGAGAACAATACAGTGCAGGCAATAATACTTGTCAAGTGGTTTACATAAAAGATAAACAAATGTCAAGTATTCAGTAATATAATAAAGATTATTTTAGTTTGTAATCACTTATTCTTTTCATTTTTTGATTTGTAATTTATCCTTAGAAACCTCCCAAGTACTGTGCATATATTGTATCTAATGGTGCAAGTGAGCCTCTAATGTGTATGTGATATTGCTAATAAAATACTACATTAAAATACTACATAAAAAGTAGCGTACCAATTGATAAGCGGCAAATGTTAAATTGATGGGGTTCTGATCTATCTATAAAATCGAAAATGCAAACTTGCCAATTCCTACCCCAGCAGTATGTCCACAGTAATGAGTTTGTATGGAGCGGCAGACAAATATGCATGGGAGTTATGCACATTTCCAATTGCTCTTACTTGGCTGTTTGTGTAACCCCTATTCAACTGTAGGGAGCAACAGGTATGTGCCATGGAAACCCCATCTCATTATGCTGATGGGAACAGGAGATATATAATATCCTTTAAAAATCAGTATTGGCATACAGAGTTGTATGTGTAATATCCCAGACAATGGGGCATTATTGTTGCACTGATTTATTATATTTCACATAATTTTGATGTCATCTTAATGTATGACATAAAATGTACCTGGTTTACCAGCAGGGGGAGTCTGGCTGGCGGCACGCTGCACCAGGAATGGAATTTTCCATTCTATTCCTCCACCCTTTGGGAGAAGTGGGTTAGGCTGGATTCCTGCCAAGGATGGGGGCTGAGAGTCAGTGAGGTGTGAGGGGGAATGTGTTCCATCTCCACCTCCTCTGGGCCATGAGGACCCCAGAGGCAGCTCATCTATGAGGTCTACTTCTCCAGGCAGTCTGCAGGATCCTACAGTAGGTCGCAGAAGGTTAGCAAACTCCATAGTATTAGGCAACAGAGTGATCAAGCATCTGAGCTATCCAAACTCTGCTGAAAAAGTGGTGGGAAACATGCTAAGACACCATCATGAGAGTTAGGATAGACATAGCAAGAAGCCCATCTATAAGGAGAGGGAAAATTGGCCAAAAACACCCTCATCGCCAAGCCACTATCGGGTCAGTATTAGCTGAGTGCAACAGTTATCAACATTAAGTCAGCCTGCCACCAAAAAGAGAATTTGCACTAAAGCCTGCTGAAACCATCTGTATTCTAAATCTTAGATATGCCAAAATTACTAGTATGCTAAATTAAAATATGACATACATGGGGATAAAGAGAATGAGCTCATGACTCA